>JAADVW010000164.1:0-54813 GCA_023335875.1 Elongisporangium prolatum | reverse complement strand
GTTGCTGTTATCGACGTTGCTGGTGATGGCTTTGATGCTTGTACCTAAGATTCTCCGGCTGCACGTTGAGGTGACTACTTCTTCTTCTCCAACATCACGTAAAACGACAAGTGAGGTTCGTGAAGTAGCAGCATTTACTGTAGCAAGCGAGATGTAAAGACTGTCATACCTCTTAACAGAAAACGAAAAACTCAGCAACGATTTTGACAATGGTAGTTTCATGTGGAAATTCTAAACGGAAGAAGAGATAAAAAAAACAAAAAAACGAAAAATTGTAGTGCGCGATTCTTAAACACACGCATCTTGAGGCTGAAGACATGCAAGCGTTCAATTTTAGACAAAAATCAGCAATATATCGGATTCAACCGATGGAGTCATCACATTGTACAGCAACTCAAAGCACTTATTTTCAAGATGATTTTTCAATGCGTTGTTGATCACTCATCTTGTTCTCTAATCTCAACTCTGTGGGCGCCTGCGTGGGATATCGATGACGCTGCGCATGAATCTTTTTCAATCGTTTGGCACAGCAGGCCAACTATGATCACAACGAAGAGCAAAGTTAGATTAGTCGTTTCATTGTGTTCGTTTCGTGAACATCCTTTTACTCCAAAAGTCGCGCCAGCTTCCAAGAGATTGCACAGTGTTCTGCCATGCCGATCACAACCAGCGTCGGGTATGCTTCAAAGCGAATGCTGCTGCTAGGTGTACTGCACATATTGGTTACAGAGGTGCAATGCTTCTATTTGAATGGCTGGTCATTGGAGCAATGGTATCTCTAATTCCCGTGTCGTGCTGGCTTTCCTACAGTGGGTTCTGGCAGCTTATGCACCCAACCACTTTCTTGGCACTTGCCTAGACAGAGCGTGGGTCAAGTCTGTAGAGACTCAGTTAAATATCTCGGCATCAACGATTGATGCTGAAGGACGACACGTCTATCCGTATCTGCGCTCAGCGCTTCAAAGTGCTCGCTTCAAGGTGTTGTGGTTATTCTCGTGCAGGTTCAGTGGATTTGGACTGATATTTCGACTTGCTGTAGGTTGATGATCCACGAACACGCGTGGCTTTGACGAATTTGTATCAACGTAGCTGCACAAAGAATGCCATTTTTTTCGGCGTTGGTGCTACAGTTAACAGCTCGGGGGCCGTCGTTAATCGAGGACGGGCAAATAATTCCTTGGTCGTAGAGCTCAAAGGGTGGGTATCTATTAGGCTGAGTACTATGGTCTTTTCAATTGTTGCTCAAGAATTGGTAGGATAATATGATTGCCTTGCCCACGGCAAACATTTTGATGGTCTAACGATGCTTAAATGATACAGCTTGGCATTCAGATATCAATGTTCAAGGTTCCAGATTCGAGTGGAATGGCAGAACGCATGTCTTCTGTTGGAATGGGTCTCTGCGCACCGGTTCACGTTAATATCGAGACTTGGGCTGACGGCTACGGTGCAACGTATGCAATCTATGGTAACGAGTCTACTTCGTTCGGAAGTGTCGGCTACTCAGGATTGAGCGGAATCTATACGACCAAGGCGTTCATTGATAGCGGACTGGATTCTTCGGTGAATTCGCCAATTTTTGGCGCTGATTTTTGGCGTGACTTTGCCCTTAGCAGTTCTTTGCGCAGTCACGTTTTGATCTCTTCATTGAAAAACAAGGCAGCGTACTATCCGCCACAGGAGTCAGGTTGTGCTGACGGAAGTTATGGGTGCTTGAATTCTTGCTCAAAGACCGACACATGCACGAGCTTAGAGGCCCAAGGAGGAGAATGCATGGTTGTCGTTCTGATGTATGACTACTATGATGTAGCATACCCGCAGGCTGTTTTTGCAAATCTCAAGATCCCATCATATTTTTGTTTCTTGGGCTACGATGGAATGTTGGAATACGTGTTGGACGCCCAGAAAAATGGCTCGGCCGTGGTATTCTATCATTATGAACCTGATCCGTTCCATTTTGAAAACCTAAACATTTTTAAGCGAATTCTCCTACCTCGATCCACACCGGAAGAAGTGAATGCTGCTACAGGGAAGTTCGGCGAGTACGGTTACGGAGACAAAACTGATAACCCGGTTAATGTGGACTTTGCTTACAACAAACTTTCAAAGTACGCCTCTGCGCGGCTAAGCGTCAACTCTATTCTCCAGTCGTTCATTGCTAAGTTCTCGCTGACAGAGTTGAATATGAATCAACTTCTCAAGTCATACGTGAGCGTTTCCAGTACAGCAGACGACCCTCACTTTTCGGCAGCATGCGAATGGGTTCGTGGAAATTATTCAACATGGAGTGGATGGTTGAATGCACTACCGCTGTGCACGCTTTCGGAGCATGTGGTGTATTCAATCAAAGGCTGCAATAGTGGTGGAAATAATACTTTGTTTCCTCGAAAAGTTACGTTCACGTGGGCCATTGCTGATCCCGACAATGCTTCCCTTCCGTTCGAATGTGATGGCGGCGTTATGGCGATTCCAAGTCCTCTTACAACTAGTCGATCATGCGCATGGCTGAATAAAAACTACGCTACATGGGGAGCCTGGGTGACGTCCAAGCCAGAATGTGATTCTTCATTTTACAGCTACAACACCACCGATTGCAATTCTCATTCAAAGCGTCTCGCTAGTTATTTCTGGTTGATACCTGACACATCCAATGCTTCCTTACCATCGGAATGCACGGGTGGAGAGTCTTTGCCAGGCGACGTGGTATTTGATTGCGAATACGTTCCGTACACGTCTGGAGAGTTCAAAGCGACGGTCGTACTTGCCGGAATAATCGCATTTGTGCTGTTGCTGTCGATGATTTTCGTGTTCCATTTCCGGTCGCTTCCGATCATTAAACGGTCTCAATATGAATTTTTGGAGACAATGATCTTTGGTGGAATCCTGATGTGCGGGGCGACTATATTATACGCTGGGAAACCAAACAGCCATCTCTGCGTGTCAAGACCAAGTATTATTGCTTACGCTTTCACGCTCATTTTCGGTTCATTAGTGGTGAAAATGCTTCGCGTATATCGAGTGTTTTTATCGTCATCGATGAAGCGCGTGATATTGTCAAGCTTTACCATGTTCAAGATTTTGTTTGGGTTTCTCATGGTGGATTTCCTTATTCTTTGCGCTTGGATGACTGTAGATGCTCCACAACCCTTGACCTCGAATGAGACTGTGTCTGGTCTCGGGACGAACGAAGTTGAGGTCATAAGATGCACATCGTCTAGCTTCATTTTCACGGCTTTATTGATATTTTGGAAAGCGATCGTATTGTTCATGGGGATTTACTTGTCCTTCGTGATTCGGAACGTGTCGTCAGATTTCCAGGAGTCAATATGGATTTTTTCATCTGCGCTGGTTGTGTTGTTTACGAGCATATTGGTGCTGCCAGTGGCGTACCTAGTGAAAGCTACAGCGATCTTTTTTTACTCATTCTTGGCATTTTCGTTGCTGTTATCGACGTTGCTGGTGATGGCTTTGATGCTTGTACCTAAGATTCTCCGGCTGCACGTTGAGGTGACTACTTCTTCTTCTCCAACATCACGTAAAACGACAAGTGAGGTTCGTGAAAGTAGCAGCACTTACTACAGCGAACGCGAAGTGAAGAGCATTTTGCCGTCGATTAAAATGATTGGGCGGAAGAAGGTTAGGACACGCGTGACCCCTGTGAAGCCATTTAAATCATCTGAATCCACGAATAAGAAGACATCAAAGAAGCGCAAAGTGCAGGAGAGCGAATAGATATATTTGGATTTTATATAAATGGACCCCAATTTGCATCTGAAAATGTTGCAGGCGTTTCAAGGCCGTCTGCTCCCATTTACAAATAGCATCCATCCAAACTCAACAGAAAAATTGACGAGCGCAAGCTCACAATTATGCGATGGACGCATGTTTACTTCGGGCTTCTGTTGTTTGTCCAGCTGCACGTGGTATGCTCCGTAAACCACTGATGTTCAGCTTATCGCTAACATACTATTGTCACAGGTGAGTCTTGGAGCGTACGCACCAAACCATTTTCTAGGCACGTGCTTGACGGACGACTGGGTCAAATCCGTCGAGATTTCATTGTCCATCAATGCGTCGAGCCGGGACGCACAGAGACGACATTTAAACCCTTATCTGCGCGCTGCGTTGAGGACTCCTCGCTTTGAAGTAAGCCATGATTCGCGTATAAACTCACATTATCTGACGCTCGTCATTCTTCGTCAGGTTTCAGACCCTAGGACGAGTGTCGACATGGAGAAGCTTTACCTGGATGCTTGTCGCACAGCGAATGCAGTCATTTATGGAGTTGACTCAACTGTTGATAATAGCGGCAATGTTACTAATCGAGGTCGCGTGAAGAACTCTCTCGTGCTGGAAATCAAGGATCGCGCGTCAGCTATGCTGACCAGTACGATTTTTTCAATATTGACGCGAGAATTGGTAAGTGCTTACAACGACTATGATTGTATTTCTGCGTTTCTAATTGTACCAAATGGCCGCTTGCAGCTTGGATATGAAGTATCGATGTACAAGGTTCCAAGTTCCAAATGGATTGCTGAGCGAATGTCCTCAGTCCGCTCGGGAGTGTGCACACCCACGCATGTGTATCTGGAAACTGCAGTTTCCTATTACAACTCGTTTTATATTCCGTATAAAAACGAAACATCCTCAGTCGGCAGCGTGGGGTATTCTGGGCTGAGCGGCGTGTATACGACAATGGATTTCATTGCAGATGGATTAAATGCCTCCAAGAACTCGCCCACTTTCAGTGCAGACTTCTGGCGCGACTACGTGCAAATTGGCTCAGTGGTTGACCAACTTCTAGTATCTGCGCTGACAAACAACAGCAATTTTTATCCACCGGCAGTCTCTGGCTGTGTGAATGGACGATACGGATGCATAAATGCATGTTCAAAGACCGATACTTGCACGGCACGAGAAAAAAGCGGCAGCGAATGCATGGTGGTTATCATGATGTACGACAGCTACGATACCGCTTACGTCCAGGCTGTGTTCGCTAATCTGAAAATTCCGTCGTATTTCTGCTTTCTCTCGGACCAAGGATCAGAAGGATATGTTGTCGACGCACAGCAGCGTGGTCTTCCTGTGGTATTTTACCACTACCAGCCGGATGCATTCCATTATTTGCATGCAGGCAAGTTTCAGCGGATTTATCTACCGCAGCCTACGGCGGAAACAGTCGCAGTGAGTACAACCACATTTGGAGAGCACGGTTATGGTGGCAAAACAGATAACCCCGTGAAGGTTGATTTCATGCCGTATGAGTATCAGAAGTATTTGGCGACGTTTATCTCCAAGCTTTCTCCGCTTTCTGGGTTGCTTATGCGGTTCTCTTTGAGCCAGTTGGAGATCAGTGAATTGCTTCAACGATATGTAAATGCATCGGTGACTGCAGACGAGCATCCTTATTTTACATCAGCGTGCAGTTGGGTACAACTGAATTACGAGACTTGGAGCCAGTGGCTTGATAGATTGCCCATTTGCACGATACAAGATCATATCAGGTACACTCTACGAGGGTGCGATGCACATGGGAACAGCACGTCCTATCATCACACAATTGACTTTGAGTGGACATTTCCCGATCCAGAAAATTCGTCTCTTCCTTATAATTGCGATGGCGGAATCATTGAAGTTCCTGACGCTCTGTCAACGAGTCGATCTTGTTCGTGGCTTCAGAACAACTATAATGTCTGGAGTAAATGGGTTTTAGAGAAACCGGTGTGTGACTCATCGTTTTATTCCTACAATACCACAGACTGTGACCAGCCAGGAGCGCAGCGTCGCACGTATTTCTTCTGGCTCCTTCCAGACCCAGCAAACGCTTCGCTCTCCCTCGAGTGTGTCAATGATATGATCCTACCGGAAGACATGCTGTTTGATTGCGAATATGTTCCCTTGCATACGAAAACGTTTATTGTCACTTTGATTTTCGCTGCAATCATCATCACTGGGCTCGTAATCGCAATGATCTTGGTGTATTTCTATCGTTCGATGCCAATTATCAAGCGCTCTCAATTCCAGTTCTTGGAGACAATGATCTTTGGCGGAATCTTGGTCTGCAGCTCGACCATTCTGTACGCAGGCAAGCCCTCTCCAACCCTTTGCAGTCTGCGCCCAAGCCTTATTTCGTATGGATTTACGCTGATCTTTGGGTCGCTGGTAGTGAAATCGGTGCGCGTGTATCGTGTATTTCTTTCATCCTCCTTGAAGCGCGTTGTGTTATCAACATTTACCATGTTTAAGATTTTGAGCGGGTTTCTACTGGTCGACTTTGTTATTTTGTGCGCATGGGCAATCATAGATCCACCGCACCCCACGATGTTCATGGAATCGGTTGACGGACTTGGCTCCAACCAGGTCGAAATGATGAGATGCTCTTCTTCCAGTTTTATTTTCACTGCGCTGTTGATTTTCTGGAAGGCAGTCGTGTTGTTCATGGGCATCTATCTCTCATTTGCGATTCGCAACGTATCGACTGACTTTCAGGAATCCATCTGGATCTTCGCATCAGCTCTCGTTGTTCTCTTCACCAGCGTCTTGGTGCTTCCGGCAGCTTATCTCCTTACTACGACTGCGATGTTTTTCTTTTCCTTTCTGGCCTTTTTTCTTCTGGCCTCAACATCACTCGTGATGCTGTTCATGCTACTGCCAAAGTTCCGGCGTTTGCGTACTGTATCAATTGTGAGCACTAGCGTTGGGCCCAAGGGCACAAGGGGATCAAGCGCATCCACTGGTGAGCAAGAATCCATGGCATCCACACGGCAACCCACTAAGGTATCAACCTCGCCTGCAATATGGACGAGCATTTTGCTTAAGCGCAGGATGAGTGCGACTCATGTCCAGCCGTTTTTAAGCTCGATAGGCAGCAACAGAAAGCAAAAGCGCCAGAAGCGAACGAACGAAGCGTTCGAAAGTGGAATAGAAGCATAGAATTTGTTGCCGACAGATTTTTATATCGGCATTTTTCAATTGGAAAGCTATTCTTCTCTTGGTTGATATCCATTGGTGAACAGTCTGAAAACATAAAAACCTCGATGTTAGCACCAGATTGATTGTACCTGTGCATGCTCTTGATGCCTCAGACGAACGATGTGGTATTCATTACAACGTTGTCCAAAGCGTGATGCTTTAACATCTTTGCCATTCGTGTTAGCGCATTTGACTACAACGAATCGTTCCGACACCAGACTCAAGTCGGAGGCCGATTTTGCTCTGCGGCCGTTGTGTTCCGCCTGAAAAAAGAAGAAGCGCAGATCCGAGAGACGAATTTAAAAGTAACGTATTTTATTTATGGCTCTGCCAGCGACCGTCCGATACGAGCCACGACTTCGTTCGCAGCCGCCTCGCAAAGAATACGCGAATGGCAAACGTCGATGATTTGAGAGTTGGACGAGCTGTTGGTCTCGTTATCTTGTTCAATTAATAGTATGCTGCATCGTGCTACAAGTCAATCCAGCCAATCGGCAGCATGTCTGGTGAGTTCATCCTTATGGATGGCCTATCTAAATGGTTGGAAAGATCGCTGCCATAGACAAGTACGCCTCACCACACACAGTCGCACGGAAACGAAGATTAGCGGCTTATTTTGTGCGTAGCCTGGCTGCTGCTGTTTCTATTTCTACATGGTCGTGGTCTGCTGAGGTCGTTTTCCAGGGCGCAGTCGCATCTCGCTGAGCTGAGCAAACGTCAAAACCGATTCATTAGGTCTGTGGCCAAGCTGCTTCGGTTCTCGTCAGAAACCATGGCCTATAGAAGGTGGGTTTGCCTTGTGCTGATCGCGGCAGAGCTTGCACAGGTACGACCACCCTTTGATACAATGCGCTGGACGATTTCCTTATAGTTTTTGCCTGTGGTGTTGAAGTGGAGCTTCGCCGCCTTCGCTCCAAACCAATTTCTAGGCACGTGCTTTGATCAAGCTTGGGTCAAGGCTGTCGAAACGCAGCTGTCGATCTCGTCGACTGCACGCGATGCGCTCGGACGACACAAGGAGCCGTATTTGCACGCGGCCCTGGGAGCAGCTCGTTTCACGGTGATTTGCCACTCAAAACGTTAGCGTTGGTGCATTTAAAGAGTGCTAAACAGTGCATATCGTTCTGGCTAAGGTAAATGACCCACGCACAACCACCGACATGAGCAAGCTTTACCAGCCCGATTGTGTGACAGCCAACGGCACCATCTTCGGAGTCAACGCTGCATTGGACAGTTCCGGCAACGTGACCAATCGTGGCCAAGTCAACAACTCGCTTGTCTTAGAGATCAGCACCAAGACCTCCACTATGTTGACAACCATGACGTTCGCTATTCTCGCACGGGAAATGGTACCGATGCATCTTCCTCTCGCAGGTGCTCATCATCTAACCGCAATTGTGTCTCTTCAGCTTGGTTACAACATCTCGTTTTACCGACTCACCAGCTTTCGGCGCACGGCAGAGCGCATGTCATCCGCTCGTATTGGCTTGTGCTCACCGACGCATTTGATCTTGGAGACCTCTCTCGATACGTTCGGCGCGACCTATGCGCTCTACTCCAACGAGTCAGCGTCTGCCGGCAGCGTCGGGTACACAGGATGCAGCGGAATTTACACCACGACGAAATTCGTGGCGGACGGCATCAGCTCGTCTGTGAATTCGCCCACGTTCAGTGCAGATTTCTGGCGCGATTACACCAAAGTCGACAATCTGATCAACCAACTGCCGCTGACGACGTTGACGAGCAACTCGGCTTTCTATCCGCCTGCAGTAACTGGCTGCCCCAACGGGAGATTCGGATGCATGAACGGCTGTTCTAAGACCGACACGTGCACTTCACGTGAAGCGCAAGGCGGGAGCTGTATGCTCGTGATCATGATGCTCCAGACCTACGACCCAGGATACGCGCAGGCTGTGTTTGCTAACCTCAAGATCCCAGCCTATTTTTGCTTCCTGGGCGACACGGGATTAGAAAGCTACGTGCTTATGGCCAAAGCGAACGGCCTTCCGGTCGTGTTTTATCATTACCAGCCTGACCCATTCCATTCAAAGTACGCCGGCGCCTTCCAGCGCATTTCACTTCCGTGGGCCACAGCCGAGAAAGCCGCAGTGAACACAGGAACGTTTGGAGAGCGCGGGTACGGAAACAAGACAAACAATCCAGTGGCTGTGGACTTTTTAGCCACCGCATTTGAAAAGTACAAGGCCACGCTATTGGAAGACGCGTCACCCTTGTCGGGTTTCATCACGCGGTTTTCAGTCACGTCATCGATCATGACGGATTTGCTTGGTGGCTATGTCAACGTCTCAACCTCTGCCGATGATCCGTACTTTAGCGCTGCGTGTACGTGGCTCCGAGCCAACTATGCGACGTGGAGAAACTGGATGGAGGCGCTGCCCATTTGCACACTGAGAACGCACACTATGTACACGATACGCGGCTGTGAGTTGAATACCATGGCAGCATTCCCTCGCCAGATCGAGTTCGCGTGGATTGATCCGAACCCGAACAACGCTTCGCTGCCGCTCACTTGTGATGGCGGAATCATATCAATCCCAAAAGCGTATACCACTAGTCGGTCCTGTGCGTGGCTACAAGACAACTACGAGGCCTGGATCGATTGGGTCGAGACCAAGCCGAAATGCGACGCCTCGTTTTACTTTCATAACACGACCGAGTGTGACCAGCCGAACGCCAAACGCCTGGCTCGGTTCTTTTGGAACCTTCCGGATCCAACCAATTCATCCCGCTCACTTGAGTGCCAGAACGGAATGAGTCTACCGAGCGAAGTACTGTTTGATTGCGAATACGCACCAACGGACACCAAGAGGTACAAGATCGTGCTCATTTGCTCTATTGTGCTTGCAGTCTTGCTGTTTGTGGCCATGATCCTGGTGTTTCTAAATCGGTCAGCGCCAATTATCAAGCGAGCTCAGTACGAATTCCTGGAGACCATGATCGTCGGAGGCATTCTGGTCTGTGGCGCATCTGTCGTGTACGCCGGGAAACCCAATGATGCGTTGTGCAGAGGCCGTCCAAGCCTGATTTCCTACGGATTCACACTGATCTTTGGCTCGCTGGTCGTGAAATCCATGCGCGTGTACCGAGTGTTCCTCTCCAGAGCCATGAAACGCGTCAAGCTGTCGTCCAAGACGATGTTCAAGTTCTTGGGCGTCTTTGTCTTGGTGGATTTTTTGATTCTGCTGGCGTGGGTCTTGATTGATCCGCCGATCGCCAAGACACAACTCGAGACTATCGATGCCTTGGGCTCGAACCAAGTCGAGGTCATCCGATGCACTTCCACCAGCTTCATCTTCACAGCGCTCTTGATTTTCTGGAAGGCCATCGTGCTGTTCATGGGTATGTATCTTTCCTTCGCCATCCGCAACGTATCGACGGATTTCCAAGAGTCGATCTGGATCTTCGCCTGCTCACTTGTGGTAATGTTTACCAGCATTCTGGTGCTGCCTGCCGCGTACATCTTGACTATGACAGCAATGACCTTCTTTGTGTTTCTCTCGGTCGCGCTTCTGGTGTCCACTGCTGTTGTCATGGCCTTCATGCTGCTGCCGAAGGTGCATCGATTGCATGCAATTAATAGTCTGGATACTGCGACATCAGATACTGATAAGGACAAGAGAGGATCGCAAGGCTCGTCGACTGGAGATCAAGAATCCACGGTAACAGGTGCACGGATCGCACCTAGCACACGAACAGCGTCCCATTTAGCTGCAATTCTCCCAGCATTCAAAATGAGTACCAAGCGGAAAACATCCAACGAAGTGACCCCTATCGTCCCCTTTCACATTACAAAGAAGCGCGTTGGTAGCGTCCAGGAGACCGACATCCAATGAGTCAAATGCATTTGCTTTCACATTGTCACCGTAGTAGTGTTCTTACTGTAACCATCAGCAGCGGCAGGACGTGCTGAGCGATTCCAACTCCACTTTAAGCCTGATTTTACGTTGCTCTGGTCGAAATTACGATTGCCAATAGACCTCAGGGGTCGATCCTAATTTGGTACGTCTGGTCGGTTTTGTGCCATACTACTTTGTCTCGGCCAGCTTCACGATTTGATCAACTGACCATGGCCCCCGGCCTCCGACGAAAAGCGCAACAGCTTCAGCTCTTGGTCTTGGTCGGGATTGGTGCCTGTGTACGTATGAGTAAACAAGGATAAGCTTCCTACTCCAGAGTCACTAACTGATTGCATGTGTACGCTGCTTTGTAGCTCAGTCGCGCTGCCTTTGCTCCGAATCATTTTCTTGGCACCTGCTTGGACACACATTGGGTCAAGTCTGTTGAAGCGCAGTACTCGATTTCTGCATCCGAGCGAGGTGGAGAACACCAGACTCTCACCAATCCACACCTACGTTCTGCTCTCAAGACCCCACGCTTTAAGGTCATTCATTAATCACGAGCAGGTGATAAAGGTGATTGTGAGTGTTGATCTCTAACAAGCTTTGTTGTTAGTACAGGTTTACGACCCGAGAACAGCCGTGCCCATCCGTAAGCTTTACCAGTCGAACTGCCAAGCTCCCAATGACGTGTTCTACGGAGTCGGTGCGACGCTGGACAGTGCAGGCAATGTGACGAATCCAGGACGAGTGAACAACACGGTCGTTCTCGAGATTCGCGATTGGACGTCGCAGCAGCTGACGACCTTGGTCTTTTCAATCCTGGCAGTAGAATTGGTACGAAGTCACGCTTGCTATTAGCATGATACAGGGACTCTAACTAATCCTCACTGTAGCTTGGATACGAGATCTCTATTTACAACGTGGAGACCAGATCGCTCACAGCACAACGAATGTCTTCCGTTGGCATAGGTACTTGCGCACCGACACATGTCAACATGGAAATGTCCGTGGCTAACTATGAAGGGAACTTCGCTGCCTACGAAAACGAGACGGGATCAATTGGAAGCGTTGGTTACTCGTCTCTCAGCGGAGTATACATCTCCAAGGACTTTATACGTGACGGCGTCAACATCTCCAAGCATTCGCCAACGTTTAGCGCTGATTTCTGGCGCGACTATCCGACTAGTGATGCGTTGATCAACAGTCTTTCAGTGTCCGTTCTCACAAGCAACTCGAGCTTTTATCCACCGCAGGACTGTGACTGTGTAGATGGCACTTTAGGTTGCTTGAATTCCTGCTCCAAGACTGACAGCTGCACTTCACGTGAAGCTCAGGGTGGCGAGTGCATGGTCGTGGTGATGCGGTACGCTTCAGACGATCCCGGACACCTGCAGGCGGTATTCGCGAATCTAAAGATCCCGGCCTATTTCTGCTTTCTGGGTGACCCTGTCTTTGAAGACTTCGTCGTGGCCATGCACGAGAGGAACATTCCTGTGGCGTTTTACCATTTTGAGCCAGACCCGTTCCATTTGCAGTACCCAGACACGTTCGAACGCATTTTTCTCCCTCGTGCTACACCGGAGAAAGTGGCTTTAAATACAGGAAAGTTTGGTGAGCACGGCTACGGAGGCAAGACAGACAATCCAGTGGCTGTGGATTTCCAAGCGGCTTCGCTTGACAAGTACATCGCGTCCTTCATTACTGGTTATAATCCTTTGTCCGCCCTTATATCCAAATTCTCTCTCAGCAATATGAATATGAACACGTTGCAAGAGATCTACGTCAATGTTTCTGATTCAGCGGACGACCCGGTGTTCATAGCCGCATGCACGTGGATCAAAAGCAACTACAATGCTTGGAATGGCTGGCTCGATCCGCTTCCCCTTTGCGACGTGCGACAGCACATGAGTTTCACGCTTATCGGCTGCGAAGCAAATGAAACCAATGCCACGGCCTTCCCCAGGCATGTTGACTTCTACTGGACCTTTCCAGATCCGACGAATCCGGAGATGCCGTACAATTGCGATGGGGACATCAACTCAACCCCCGCAACGTTTTTTACCAGCCGCTCGTGCGTCTGGCTTCGCGATAATTACGAGATCTGGATTGATTGGATCCAGCGCAAGCCTCAATGCGACGCCTCATTTTACTTTTATAACGCCACAGACTGTGATCAGCCTGGCGCCCAGCGCCTTGCACGCTTTTTTTGGCACCTTCCGGACCCACTGAACGCGTCGCTGTCACTGGAATGCAATGGCGGCGTCTCTCTTCCTGCCAATGTCTTGTTCGAGTGCGAATACGTTCCGTACCACTCCACCACGTTCAAAGCAACCGCGGGTCTGGCTGGATTCCTCGCAGTTTTGTTTGTTGTCGCGATGATTGCGGTGTGCTGCTTCCGATCGGCTCCGATTATCAAACGCTCGCAGTACCAGTTCCTCGTCTCGATGCTGCTGGGAGGCGTGCTCATGTGCGGAACTACGATTCTCTATGCGGGCAAACCGACGACCGAACTTTGCCGGGCGAGACCAAGTTTCGTCTCGTACTCGTTCACTCTGATCTTCGGATCACTTTTGGTGAAATCCATGCGCGTCTATCGCGTGTTCCTGTCGTCGTCTATGAAGCGCGTCAAGGTGTCTTCCTTCACCATGTTCAAGTTCCTAGTGCTGTTTATCGTAGTCGATTTCATGATCATTGCTACTTGGATGAGCATTGATCCTCTAGTAGCGAGGACCCAATTGGAAACAGTTCCAGATCTAGACACCAATCAGGTCGAGGTTGCGCGATGCACTTCCTCAAGCTTCATCTTCACGGCGCTAATGATCTTCTGGAAGGCTATCGTGCTATTCGTGGGCATGTATCTCTCCTTTGCGATCCGCAATGTGTCATCGGATTTCCAGGAATCGATTTGGATTTTCGCATGCTCGCTTGTGGTGCTCGTAACCAGCATTTTGGTGCTTCCGACGGCGTATCTCGTGACCACGACCGCTATTTTCTTCCATTTGTTCTTTGTCGTTTCGCTGCTACTGGCCACTTTGATCGTCATGATGCTGATGCTTGTGCCGAAATTCCGCCGACTGAAAGCGGTTGCCAACATCATGCGATCCACTACGTCGATCAACAAGAAGAAGGCATCGAGCACATCCAGCGCAGCGGATCCAGACACTGCTTCGGCTTCAGGAACAAGCGTACGCGACGTCATAAACATCTTCCCAGCCTTCATCCGCTTGAACTCCAATTGGAGAACGATTCGAAGCATCACGAAGACACCAGTGCAACCGTTTGAAGCGCCACGCGATGAAACGCGGAGTCCCACGCCAGCGAAGAATGCAGCAGAAGACCAAAAGCAGCTCGACACCAGTGAGGCCTGGGAATAATTGGGATACACTACCAAACAATTCGCTATTGTGCGATCTACGATAATTTATTTTCAAGCCTGGGCATGCTATACGAATAGTAGGAATTGTCTTTCTTATTACGAAACTTTGTACGATGAGATTATCGTGTGCGGTAGGTGCAACAGATTTACTCATTGATTCATCCTTGACGACTCCAAATTCGGATGTTGCTTGTTAAATCCATGTGAGTTTCTTGTCTTTGACCCTGAAGTGGATAACAAATCATGTTTAAGGATCTTGTTTACCAAATTTCATCTGGAAAGACCGAAGGGTTGTAGCTTTTAGTACGTCACATGCTTCATTTCCACAGTATTGCGGATTTTCTAGCGTTGCAAAACGTTCTTGTGTGCGATCCGCGACTCTTCTCTTAAGCAGTCAAAAGTACCACGTGACCAACAGGTCATTTTGTGGTATTCGTTCCCACTTCTAATCGTGTTCCGGTCGTGTGTCGGTCTCGTTGGTGCCGAACGTCATGCTTGACTGGTCTGAAAACAACAAACAGGCGTCCAGTATTAAGTACTGGGGCACTGGCATTCAAGAAATGAATTTTTCCCAAACAGGCAGACTATATCCAGCGAACACGCGTCGTTTTAGACCAAATTGCATTGTGAAATGGGCAAAGCATCTCGAAGAAAGCATCTCGAAGAGCAAAAGCGCACCTTCTTCCAGATAAATGGCGACGCCAGGGGCCCAGAGGAGCGAGCGCAGGCCCGTGCTACGCTGGACGAGCTCCAGAAAAAACTGACCGACGACGCTCTTCGAGAGGACGGTAGGCTACAGACAACGAGTCATCTCCGCTCCACTCTGAGCTGAATGATTTTCCTCAGGATTTTATTTTTCCGATGGCAAGTGTGTGGACGACCGACGCCCAAGAACTAGTGCTGGAATGGTCACACGCACTTTCGATGGCCACTCGCGCAGTGTGAAAGCTGTTACAATCGTTCAGCTCGCAGATTGCGAGACCTCGATGCCGCATCAGATCTATTTACTCACTTTCGGACTCGACATGTGAGATCTTCCGCTTTTTAACTCCTGTATTAAGCTCAACTACGCATTGCAACGTTCTAGGATCGCCATTTGGGATTTCCAGACTGGTGATCGAATAGCAAAACTGAGCGTGGAGCATACTCAAGCGTCTTTCATTTGTGGGGCTTCCAGCCGAGCAGGTCCCTACAGATCCAAAGCCTGCTTTCAATTGGCGTGGGCCACTCGTAAGGACGTCATGAATTGTACGATTCCAATCCCTCGCTAACTAATTTTCTTGCGTTTTGCAGACGATCAACCTATGCTTCACGTGTTTGACGCCAGCAGATCTTGCATGATGCCACATTCAAGTGATAGTCTGTCGCACCAAAACCAGTCGTATATGGTTGGCCATCAGCAGCAGATTGCAGCCATGACATTCAATACCCAAGGTCATTTGCTGGCCACATGTTCATGGGACTCTACGTGCGTGTTGTGGACCGTGGCTGCGGGAAATCAAGGTCATGGGCGACTAGGTCTCTTACAGATCTTCCATGTGCATGAAAATGGGGCACATTGCTGTGCTTTTTCACCCGACGATCGGACGTTGTTGACGTGTGGAGATTGCACGGTTAAACTATGGGACGTATCAAGCTTCAGTCAGGACTCGGCGCAAGATGAATCGCAGATTGAACAAGAGAGACGAGATTGGGAGCGTGCGATCCCGTCGTGCTTTTCAGTCGATCGATCATTAGAGCTTCTCGCATTTGACGATACGCTTACAGCATTGGTTCCGAACCACGATTGGATCTATTCAGTATTTCGTAATGGGTTGGAGCACACGCAAAGCCACGCAGTCTTGATAAAGCAGAGTTCATTCAGCACTGACATGAAGGAGTCTGAATCTGAACGCCACAGCGATACAGTCGGGCAACTGGTCTCAATATTTTCATTTGAAAAGCAAACGTCATTGTCGAATAACACAGTGTCACACGAAACCAACGGCTTAATGGATAAACTCAGCCACGAACTCAGTTCTTTGAGTGAGAACCAAACACTCGATCCCATCACGACTCTGTCAGAAAGCTCCGATTTTAAACGAGCTACGGAGACGACTTTGGATCTAGAGCAAGACAGCGATCGATTCGAGTCGATTCTTGACCAATGGGGGCAAACTCTGCACCAAATGGAGTCATTCGATTTCGAGCAGCTTTTGAATCCGGCGGCATCGCTTCTTCAATCCAGATCAAGTATATCGCTGCGGATTGATGCAGACAGCCAATTGATTCGAGAGTTCAGTAGCAAAACAACGGTACGAGTTCAGTTTTGTTGTGAGGGTCAATTGCATGGCCACACCATTCAAATGCGCTTTCTCTGTACTCGTAGACTGGAGTCATTAGCTCTCATACGTCAACGATTACTGCGTGCGCCATGGCTGTAGAGTGTGATCTCGTCGTGACGGTATCCTTGGACAAAACCATCCGATACTGGTCGCTGCATGATGGACTTGTGCTGGAAACAGTCCACGAGGCCCACAAAGCACCTATTACGTGCTGTTGTCTTTCTCCGCCGTCCTCAATGGTCGACGGTGAGATTCAGGAAATGCTCTTGGGCACCGGCGGGAAAGACAACTTGGTGAAGATCTGGAGAAGACAGAGTCCAGATCCTGCAGAGTGCATCTATTCCTTGTCGGGCCACTATGACGCAGTCACGTTTTGCGCTTTCGATCCCAGTGGCGTATTTGTGGTCTCTTCCGGGAATGACACCAAAATCATAATGTGGCGAGTCCACCCCTCACGACCGGATCCGCCTGAAGCCCCCACACTGATTAATGCTGATCGCTTTGCGATAACAATCGACTGGCAGGTTCCTCTTGCAAACGGCTCCAAACTGCTGACGTACATCGTGAGAACAGCCTGCATGCCTTCTATTGCCTGTGATGACGTACTGGAAGATGCGCTGCAAGCTCCAGTGGCTGATCTCGAGATAGATGCCAAGGTCACGACCGCAACGGTTGGAAATCTTCGTCCTGGAGCTCAATATACGATGCAAATCGCGGCTGTAAATGCAGTGAGTGCTTTGCTAGCGACGATATCGTTTCTAAATGTTGAGCATTAACATCTGCAAATAACCTGTAGATTGGTGAAAGTGACTTCAGTCTGCCTTCAGAACCAATGGGAACACTCGCTTTCACGCCGTCGCAGATTGAAAAGCCCGTGCGGTTCTCTGATTGTGAAGCGACCCAGATTCAATTGGTGTGGTCCCAGCCAAGTGCGAATGGCGCTCATATTTATGCTTACACGCTGCGTTGCTTACCGGAGAACAACGTGTTTGTGCCTGTCATCGAGCTATCGATTCCAGTAGACGACCTAAAGCGGATTGAGCCAATTGCGACTGCGACCACGTCTCCAAAACACGTGAAACGGAAGCGCGTGATCAAGAAAGAAGTCAAACTGCCGCGAGGGCCGATCGAGTACGAGTACGTAGTCCACGGGCTCTGGCCTGGAGAGGTCTATCAGTTCTCCATCGCCGCTGAAAATCGGCGTGGAGTCGGTCGATTCTCACGCCCGAGCGATTACGTGAAAATGAATTCCACGGCGCCTGATGCGCCAGAGAGACCGAGAATCGCAGAGATCACTCAGCGCCACATCCTAGTCGACTGGGTCAAGCCTAAATGCAATGGCAGTGATATTCTGCAGTATACTCTGCAGTGGACCCAGCTATTTGATACGAATGAGAGCCCATTGTTCAACAACGCAGACCCACTCAACACGAACCAGACCACGTCATCCGCAATCGTGCTTCTCACGCGCTCCATAACAGGCACGAGGTACACGATTCACGGTCTGGAGCCTGGGAAATATGTCTCCGTTCGTGTTTCAGCCTCTAATTTGATTGCCAACACTATTTGCGACTCTGAGTTTTCATTTCCGAGCGACAAAGTGCGAACCCTTTGTGATGTTCCTGATGAGCCAGCACAGCCGCAGATCGTTGACACATCGTCGCATACGATCACGATCGGATTCAAGGCGCCTGCTGCCAACGGACTGCCCATTCTGAGATACGAAGTGGTCATGTTCAGCGAAGAAATGGAGTTTGGCATCGCAAGCAAGCGTCTGGAACGAGAATTCTCCATACTTCCTTCGCATTTGGATGCAATTGAGGATGACACGGACGGATCTGACAAGACTTACCCGCTGAGCTTTACGATCCACAAGCTGCGAGGAAAGACGTTCTACAGCGTTGGGATTTGCGCTATCAATGCGCTCGGATCCAGCAGTGTAAGCACAAGCAGCCAGGCTCTGAGCACTGCGCCAGCTATAGTGCCTGCTGTGATTCTGGCTGCACCGGTCATCGAAGGAAACGTCGAGCCAACGAAAGCCAGAATCAAGTGGGAGACTCCAGTTCACGACGGAGGCTCTCGCATTGCCGCCTTCCACTTGCAGTACACTTCGCAGTCACTACGCCAGTATGAGTCGCAGGCTGAGGAAGAGCACGAGTTGGTGCTCTACAGCGGCGGCTGTGAGCTTTTGGCGACGTTCCTGCGGCCACAGACACTGTACCACTTCCGCATCGCGACCTCAAACGCTGTCGGTCGAAGCGCTTTCAGTGCGAGATCTCTTGCCTGCATCACGCCGAATCTGGTCACGCACACGATCTACACGTACTTTGCGCACCGGCCAGCGATTGAGCACGAAAAGGCGCGCGTCATCCAGCGGCGGTACCGGTCGTGGAAACGCGCAGTCGCTGAGCGCATGAGATTCCATTCCGGGCTCGCCATCGCACTCCGCGGGTGGCACATTTTCTGATAACAGTATGAATGTAATTTGGGTGGTACAGTGTACCAGTGTAGTGGGGTTCGACTGGTACAATCCGGCCTCATTAGGGTCGCTATGGAGCGCTTGGCTCCGGGAGACATCCGGTCGCTGATTCAGGAGAAGGAGAAGGAGTTGCACGATATCAACGAGTACCGTATCCGCACGCTCGAAGCGCTGCTGCGTGACAAGGTACGACGGGCGGTCTGTCTGTGGCAGGCAGCCAGTGGAGCCCAAGACGTCTGACTGTGCGGCGGCTCGCAGGAGACGGCGGTGACAGCATACAAGCAAAAGTTCAGCAAGCTGCAGGAAGACTTCAAGTACAACCTCAAGGTGCGTCTGCACTGTGGATGGCTGCGTGCAATGGACGCTGCTAATCGCCTCGCGTGGACTGGTGGAAGCTGTTGGAAGGACGCGATGAGGAGTTGGCGACCTACGACGCCAACTTCGCGTCGCTCAAGAACGTGCTGCGCGACCGAGAGAGCGAGATCAGCGAGCTGAAGGCCCAGGTCTCAGATCTGCAGGGCGATCTCAAGCAGGAGCAGGCCCACAGACACGAGCAAGAGGTCTTCATGCAGCAGAAACTGAAAGACGCTCGTGCGCAGATCGAAGGCGCGCGATGGACCTTCGACGACGAGCTGCGCAAGCAGAAGGACGAGATGGAGCAGGCCAAGCGCAAGATGGATCGGCAAATGCGTGAGCAGCAAGAAGAGCTGGAGACCCAGCGACGCGAGCTCAGCGTCACGTTTGACGAGCTCACGCGCCAGCGAGAGACCGAATTCAAGCGCGTGTTGGACGAGCTGCAGACCAAGAACCGAGAGGTAGAGCTCAAGATGAAGAGCGCCCAGCGGGAGACGGAGGCCGGGAAAGCGCGTCTGGATGAGAGCAAGAGCAAGGTGGAGACCATGCAACAGATAGTCCAAGAGAATGACAAGCAGCTCAAGAGCATGGAGTGGCAGCTCGCCGATGTGCGCGCTACCAAGGATGCCAAGATCGCGTCTCTGGAAGAAGACATCAACAAGCTGCAGGAAGTGAAGCAGGACCTGCTAGACGAATACGAGGGCAAGATGGCAGAGCTGCTGCAGTCATTGCACTCGGTCGAGAGAGCGTTTGTACAGCAGAAGAGCCGCTACGAAGACGAGCTGGAGCGGCATCTAAAGCGAAAGGTGTGGATTGCTGTCATTCTTCGTGCTGAATTATTAGGCGATTCATGGCGATGGCTTTGCAGGAGGAGGAAGGGAACGCAGAGTTGCTGAAAGCGAACGTTAAAATCACGTCGCTGATGACAAAAGTGCGAGAAATCGAGGACAAATATGACAGGGCGCAAGCCGAATGGAAGCAAACCAAATGGGACAACGACGATAAACTCCTGGAAAAAGACCGAGAGATCGAACGGCTCAAGAACGAGAAGCAGGATGTGGAAGACCAAGCACAAGTGACAGTCGCAGAGTTCAAACAGCAGCTGTGGACAAGCGATCGAGAGACAATGACCTTGAAGGAGCAGACCAAGAGCTTGATGCTTCAAATCCAGATGCACAAGGAAAAGGATAAAGTGCATCGGCAAGAACTACTGGAAAGTGTGGAGAAGCAGGAAGAGCTCAAGCGAGAAGTCGTGACGCTGAACCTTCGCTGGGAGAACAAGTGGCAGGACCTGGAGCAGGAGATCACAGAACGACATGAATTGCGGCTTCGCGAGCAACAGCAGACCAAAGATCGACTACTAAACGAGAAGCAGGCACTAGAAGATCGGCTCATGCACGCTGAAAATGAACTACAGCGCCTGCGGTCGGAGATGTACACACTCAAGTCCAACGCCCGTATCGCCGAGACCTTCGGCATTCCATCGTTTACCCCCAACACGAACGACAAACGGCAGATGAATCAAACTGGCGATGCGGTACGAGATCCTGAAGAGATGAGAAGCGCGACCAATCGCTCATCAGCATTTCCAGCTCCGTCACCTCTGTGGAGCGATGACAATGGCACGCTGTCGCCGATCGCAGGAATGTCGCCATTTCTTACGAGCAGCCCTCTGCAGCAACCTGCACTTGATGCAGCCACCCAAAACAGCGCACTGCAAGCAGAAAATGCCAAGCTTCGAGGTAATATCATGGCTGACTCTATAGTTTTGAAAGGTGAGCGTATCTCTAAGACCGTTTCTCTGTTAGATCTCATCCGCCAAATGAAAGAGGCACTCGCGCAGCAGACAGAACAGTTGAGTCCTTCCAACAAAGCCAACGAAAGTTTAGCAGCAAAGCTAGAGGATTCCCAGCGGCAGTGCGAGCGGTTGCTCGCTACGTTGCAGCAAATGGAACAGCGTTCGTCTGAGAGTCAAATCACCGCAATTGGTAATGCTGGTAACGGCGTGCTCGCTGGTAACGAGGTCCAGCGTCGGTTGATCGAGTGCGAAGCTCAACTTACTGAAGCGAAAAGCGTCATTGAGATCAAAACCAAACGAATCGCGGACCTAGAAGCTCAAATATCGGGACTGTCACAAAGTGAAGGATCGAATTTGCCGCGTGATGAAGGATTCGCGTCTGATCAAGTGCTTCTGGAAGCGCAAATATCGGAGTTAAAGCAGAAGTTGGGGACTGCGCGCACAGATATTGAACGGCTCGTGAAAGAACGCACCCAGCTCATGGAACTAAGCAATCAACTCACTGCCGAGGTGCGAAAACTTCGAGCTGTATCTGCAAATGGAACGAGTGTGAGCCAGCAAGCAGCGAAAAGCGATTTCTCAGGGAAGAAAGACTATGAGAATCTAATCTCTGAGCTGAGTCGATCTCTGGAGGAAGCGCGTCTTCATAACAAGACGCTTAAGAAAGAGTTGCGACGGATGGTCAAGTTGCAAGTTCTGCATCAAGAGTCAACACATGAAGATGCATCACGGCACACTAGCTTTGCGAGTCAGACAGCGCCGACAGATGCAACGGATAGTGAAAGACGGAGATCGAGCACTCTGTCGATGATGAGGTCAATTGATCCGTCCGATGAGCGTGGTAGTCGGCGGTTAAGCGCGGAATCAGCGCCTGATAGAGCAAGAAGCGGCAGCATGGATGCGGATCTGCTAGCGCTGGCGAGAAACAGATTATCAACTTCTGCCGATGCATCCACTCCGCGGTCAAGCGGAATAGCGCAGAACTCTGGTCGACGACCACGAACATTCTCAACGGCGACAACAGTTCGTCCTGATAGTATTCCTGAACATGGGCACAGTGAGGACGATGGTGACGATGGCGATGATGCGAATGATCATGGAAGAGGTCGTGGCAGCATCCAAAAGGCTACTGCGGGGGCGAAAGTATCTTCCATGGGCATGCTATTCAACCATGAGCGGCACGATTCAACCACACCGTCGAAAGAGTCAGCAAGCGGTACGAACGTTAGCGACGCAAGACTCAAGCTCCAGCAAGATATCCTCTCTGCGTTGACTGTGCATGTGATTTGATGTTCTCTGCTGACCTCATGCTCCTTAACTACAGTTGTCTGTACCAAAGGAAATGCTGTTGCTTGCAGGGAAGAAAGCCGAACGCACATCGAGTCTGGCGACTTTTGCGTCCTCAGCTCCCAGCAGAACCAGCGACCGAGAAACTCCAAGCCAGAAAAGCGTTATCAAGAAGCTCAAGCAGCTGCAGAGCAAACGCTCCGAGATGGTCAACGAGCGCAAGAAGGTCCGTAACTACAGCCTGGCGTCTTGAAGAGCAGCCTCTGGTGGCTAGAGATACTGTACTGAGGACTGGAATTGATGGGAAGAGAGGGTGCGTAATATTGATTCTGCCATTCATCACCAACGCGGCCGCAGCGTGGCGTGTCGATTGTGGTCTACAGGAAATAGTCGGGCGTACGGCGCGATACGTGGGGCTCTCCGCGGCGTGGGGCGGGGTCAAACTGTAAACTGCAGCACAATAGCACCCATCAGTCATGCTTGCAGCCTCCCAACACACAGCAAGAGCCACGTACAAGGTGTACTTCATCTGTTCGTCCACTTCCATGATTGCAGCCTCGTTGCCGCATCGGTAGCAGTAGTTGGGCGCGCTGAAGATCGTCACGACATTGCAATTGTGCGACCAGTTGTATCCCTACACAGAGCCGATTGGTTACCAGCTCGTCTCATTTACGTCTGATGAGACACACATCCTACCTCCATGACCAGCTGATGTGCGCGCGCGATGAGCGTGAGACCGTTGGCGTGGTTGAACTGGTCGGAGATGTCCTGGCCGAAGGTGTAGCCGGCCCCTCGAGGCGAGATGCCCCAGCCAGCACGGTCGTCGGGGTCGGACCAGAGCAGGTCGCACATGGCTCCTTCGTGTGGCACCTCCTGGATGCGGTCAAAGCCGCGGATGTAGTCGAGCGTGTCGATCGAGGGCGAGAGGCCGCCATGCAGACAGAAGATCTGGTTCTCGACCACAGCCGTGAGCGGCAGGTAGTCGAACACGTCCGTAAAGTACTTCCACACGTTTGGGCTGCCGTACTTGCGCAGACACTCGTCGTAGAAGCCGTAGACCTGCGTGATCTGTCGCGACTCGTGGTTGCCGCGCAGGATGAACACGCGGTCCTTGTAGCGGACCTTGAGGCACACGAGCAGCGTCACAGTCTCGACCTGCAGGCACACACAGAGTGTGAGCCAGGCTTGCAACCACAGCCAGTGCAGGCAGACGCACCGAGTAATAGCCGCGATCGACGTAGTCTCCCATGAATAAATAGTTGGTGTCGGGCGCGTGGCCACCGATGCGGAAGAGTTCCATGAGGTCGTGGAACTGGCCGTGCACGTCGCCGCATACGGTCACGGGGCAGCGCACGGGTTGCACATTGGACTCCTTAACCAGCACTTCTTTGGCCTGCGCATCATTCGGTCAAGAGACTCACTCATCCTCCATCAGCGGTTCGGCGTGGCGTACCTTGGTACAGAGCTGCATCACTTCGTTCTCTGTGAGCGGCGTGCAGCCGAGCAACTTGTCGCACCAAGCGTCCAGCGTCTCGATCGACAGATCGAAGGGCGCACTCATGACTCAGGAGACAGCAGAGGAGAGGGAAAGCGATGGACGGACGCCGGCAGTCGCTCGGAGGGATCGAAGGGGCTTTCTTCCCAAATGCAGTGTATCCTTACACGGGGGGAGCTCGCGATTATCCACCGCCACAGGTGCTTTACCTCGTTTTTGTAGCATGTACTAAGGATTTGGCTCTGGCGTTTTCAGTCTCAGTTGCTGCAGGTTTGTAAACCCAGGGATACGACTAGATCATAGCGTGTGGACCACGCTAGGACACTGATGGAAACCTGTGTATATGCATATAATTGTGTTGTTGTATGGATATGCGCTAGTGGCGAGAAGCTAGTCCATTTGCTTGGCCAGCTCCAGTAGCGTGTCTTCTATTCGTTTGGTGATAGCCGAGTACAGCGCTCTCTCTCGTTCCTGTGTGGCCCAAGGGCTGGCACCGACCACGCGGTCCTTCTCGAACTGATCGAAGAGGTCGTCGAAGTTGATAGGATCGCCCACGCGCACGCCAATCTGCAGATTGGTCTTGGGGAAGATGCTGATGAGGCGGTTGTGCTCATCCTGCGGCATCAGCTTCTCCATATTCTTGTGGTAGAATGGTACGACGATCGGCCGCTTCTCGGCACGCGCGATCAGCTTGCCTACGCCCCACTTCAATCGACCGATCTCCTCTGCTCTCGGGCCGTCGCGACCGCCAAGGACCTGGAACTGGTCAATCTTGCCCTCCGGGAAGATGTGGACCCATTCGCCTGCCGCTACTTTCTCAAAGAATACCTCCAGCATCTGTAGAAGGCAGACAGCAATATGCTCAGCTCTCTGGATGGACCTTGGTCAAGAAGACACGCACCTTGTGATCAATGCCAGCGCCACGTTTCACAGGCAACGTCTTAGCCGCGAAGAAGATGGACGACAGTAGACGATTTTTAGTGTAGCTGTACTCTTGACTGCCATGCGAGTGACGAGCGATCAGTCTCAAGACGATTGCCAAAGTGTGCGCGGAAGAGCTCAGTACCTGCACAGGCTCCATCGGCCAAGTGACGGCCACGCATATCTCCAAGGCATCATGCTGCAAAGGAGAACCACAGTCCAACAGCATATTTAATTGTCAGTCTCGTGAGTTCAGCAGATACCAGCAAGCGAACCCCCAACATACGCAGCGATGACGGCCGGATCGTCCACCGTGGCCGAGTGGTTCGAGACCGTGATGAGTGACGTGCCCGCCGGTCGACTGGTCAGCTGCTGTGTGAGCTTCTCGCGGCCGTGGATGGTCGTCGTGTTGGCCCCGTGCAGGTACAGCTTGGCCATGGCAGTGCAGGCAGCGAACACCGGGACACGCGCAATGTCGTGCGCCCACTCTGGGAACACGTCGGGCTTGATCTCGTGATCGTAGAGCCCATCGCCCATATCGGCTCTGGGCGCGTCCACGTAGATGGCCACGCAGCTGCCTGCGAGTGCGCCAGAGGTCCACCGCAGCGCCAGGCCCGGCCGTAACGCACTGCGCGCCATCTCGCGCAGCATCTTTTGCTGAAACCTGGAAATGATGGTGGTCGCTCTCTTGGCCGTGAAAAAAAACAGTCGTGAATGTTTTAATCAGATGTTGCAAATAAGATCACGATGGCGTCATTTCCAAGATGATTACCAGCGCAAATGACAAAATGCGGAGACTATAGTGCCATCCCCTCGTTTGAGTGGTATTGCTGCTGGGATCTTTTCTGTGGCACGATCCGACGTTGGGAGTGATGATGCGTGTGCTGTTGTGTCTGTCTGTCTCGTTTGCGCCGGATCTGGAGATGAGTCTATGATAACACCACGTAACTGCTATTGTAATAAATCCATTGTTAGTGTGGTCTGGCCAACAGCTTTCTCTCTCTGGCTCACTCGCCCCAGTTCTCATACATGTTCATGGCCTCGGCTTCAATCGCTCGACCGCAAGACAGAAACGCATTGTGCACATGCACGAGCCCTCGCGCGACAGACATGAGCATGTCGCCCTTGACGTGCTCTTGCCAGTACGAATAGCTCTCTCCAGAGAGCATCTCGTTCTCATCCGAGCTCACCAGCTCAGGGAGGTCTTCAACACCAGAGCACAAGCAGAGAGCGACGGCCACGAGCGTTCCGAGCTGCAGAGAGCGCAGGAAGTCCTGCGAGCTGTAGTAGAAGTAGCTCGTCGCCAGCGTCCAGCCGAGCAGCTCAACCAGCGAGCGCAGGAAGTGCTCACTCCAGTTCTGATGGATCGTTGTGAAGCGCGACTGCAGCGTGAGCCCAACGCGGCGAGTCGGCAGCCAGAGGCAGAAGAACTCGGCCGTGATGACAAACGCAACGCCGACCATGGCCGTCAGCAGTGCGAAGAACTTGACGTCGTGGAAGTTCTCCCATAGAGCGCGGATGGCCACGACACCAAAGTAGCCGAACACCAGAGTCTTGATCAGCACGACCTCTTCGCCGTTCGTGGGCGCCTTACCGTTCTTGGGGATGTCGAAGCCCAGTCGTTGCAGCAGATCGCGGCCGCCAGGTTGGTTGCGGATCACGCGCGCCCCGCCTCGTACGAACTGCAGCACGACCTCATCGCAGATCGACATGAGCGCACCGCAAAACGTGCCGACTTGCAGAGCGAACACCACATCATGATGCAGAGAGTAAGCCGCGTACGTGACGCTGCACCAGCACACAAGCTCCAGAAACGACTGCAATGTCTTCTTCTCCCAATTGAAGCGCGCGTCCGTGAACCGACGAACCAATGAGGCCAGAATCACCGGCCCCATACGCACAGGGAAGCTGCCACAGAACGAGAGCAAGCCCTCGGAGAATGCGTCCGTCGGCTGCTGCATGTACTTGCCATAGAACTCGCTCTTGCGCAGGATCTTGGCGGCCGGGCGGGCGCTTTGATACAACAGCTCGTACTCGATGTCGTCTTCGTCGCCTTCGCTCTATAAACGGACGCGAACGAGAGAAAGAGCTAAGCTAATGCCAGTTCTGAACACCAAAGAAGCAGCCAGCTCACCTGCGTGGAGTTGTCCGTGTCCGTGGGGATCGTGGGCTGGTTCAGACGCCAGTAGGCCACGCTGTCCTCGAACTCGGTCGAGGGGGCGGCCGTGGGCGACGGGGGCGCTCTCATGGTGATCTGTAGATGGCGAATTCGCTTGTGGGCTCCTCTAGAGCTTCCGGCCTCAGGCGTCTGCTCGTGAAAACCTTTTCTGGCCAGAGAAGGGGAGACCGACGCAATCCCTGCGCAAAGCGATACTGGCTTCCAACCGGACCTTCGCACCTGTGCGTAAACCACGTGTACCCATCATAACCCGCTTCACATAAGACCTAAATGCCATTTTTTAAAATGTCGTGAACGGTACTACTGCCTTGAGTACCAATGGATTGGTACTGCAACATCAAGCGTCACCTTGAAGCGACAGTATAGAGGAGGAGGAAGAGCTGGACGTCATGGAGGCCCTGGAGGCTCTGCTAGCCACAGCACAGGACCAATTCACGCAGCAACTGGTGTGCCACTTCGCTCGTCTGGCTGTTTGCGAGCGCAGCGTTCGCAAAGCAGCGCAGCAGCAGGCGCAACAAGCTGCACAGTGGCAACAGCGGCAGCAACAATGGCAGCAAGAGAGTGACGAGCTGCACGCGCACATCAGGAAGCTGCAGATCCAGTTGCAGCACGAGAAGCAGGAAAGATATGAAGAGAAGGAGTGGGTCACGCAGCTCTGGCCTGACAACGCCGTACTGCCAACGCTGCTGCAGCCGTTCAAGGCGAGTCTGGAGCTTGTAAAGGATCTTCCGGATGATGCGCATCGCAATCGGCTGTTTGCGCTTGTAGAGCGACGAGCCATGCGAGACCGTGTGCGAATGCAGATTGAGGCTACAAGTTACTGGGAGATGGTTGTGACTGTGGCCGATGGCCAGGAGCAGCGCTATTACGTCAATACGCACACGAATGAGACCTCCTGGGATGCGCCTGCAGCCATGTTCTACGAGCCTCCGTCGGGATGGGATTCAGTCAAAATGGACTGGAAGGCAAGCTATGGCATCGAGCATTTCTATTCGGAGGGATATTGTCCTGAAGACGAAGAGAACGATGGATCCGCTGACCCAGCAGAAGCAGTCGCATTGGAATCCAAGCAAAAGGGCAGCAAAGAAGGCACCGATGATGCTGATGATACCAATGAAGACGAAGACCGAGACGAGGCAGAGGAAGCCCAGCCAGATTCCACAGAGCTTCGAGACCTGATAAGCCAAGAGTTTGAGCGGTGCAAACGACTGGAGGTGGATCTGGAGTCCAGCCGCTCGGCCCAAAGAGTGCTCGCACTCAAGGTCTTGAACGCCACTCGCGATGCGTTTGAAAGAGAGAAAGAGGAGCTCGAGCAAAGAGACAGTGAGGTAAAAGCGGCCGAGCGCAAAAAGCGGAAGGCACTGTTGCAAGAGCAAGCCGCCGCCAAAGCCAAAGCCGAGGCCGAAGAGCGCAGGAGGAACAACTCTGTGCAGCCAAAGTTTGCACGCGACTCAGTGGGCAAGAAGGACTTGACCAATGTGAAAGACGACGAGCTTTTCGAAAAGGAGCTGGAGGAGTTTGCCTTAGCGCAACGTGCCGACAGTTTGTACCTGACGATGCCGATCGCCAATGACGAACGCGTCAAGTTTCACAAGCAGACTGATGACGAGTTCGCGCACATGAAGCATATAGAGGAGCAAGTGCAGCAGATCGAGCAGCTGGAGTTCGATCTTCTCGAGAAAAGCGCCTTGCGGATAGAAGAGGCCACAGCCAAGTGCGACGAGCTGCGAGATCTTTGTGAACAGATACGAAGCCAGCAAGCAGAGATGGAGATGGAAATCCCGCCCCTTCAGATGTCTATCATGCGATTGCAAGTGCCTTTGCCGCCGCCAGCGACTGAGCGTCCAAGCGCAGAAGGTTTGCAGCAAGCGCATGATCGAGGAGTTACACCACGGTCTCTTGTGCTTGGTGAGATTCACGAGAGTGATGAAGAGCAACAGCAGGACGCTGAAGAATCCATTCTCTCTCCAGAAGAACGGGTCGCTATGAGAACTGAGGTCGAGATTGAGAGAATGTCGAAAACCGAGGTGAACTCAATTTTGCAAGAAGAAGAGGAGCTGGAGCGACTCAAGCACATCGTCCACGCCGAGAAGCAGTGGCGCGACTGGGAAAAAGAGGAAGTCATGCGACTGGATGAGCTGAAAGAGGCCTGCGATCGTTTAGCAACGATCCAGAACTCGCTGAAGCACTTTACGGTCGATCTGGCGCTGTTTGAGAGCGATCAAGAGTTTTTCAAGCGCGTGGGAGAGCTCGAACAGGACTTAAACAAGCGTCTATGGACCATTCAAGCTGATTCGCAAGTCGAGCGAGTGCGCTTTATGATCGAGCGTGCGCTGCGTGAGGTTTCTCTGTATCAGATGAACGAACGGCTTGAGGAACTTCAACTGGAGTTCGATCAAGTACAGACGCTTCATCTGCAGGCCATGAACCCTCTTGAAAGGCTGCAGCTTATTGAGGAATCACGAGAGCGCTCCCAAGCGATCCAGTCGAGTATTGATGCGCTTGGAAAGCGCTATGAGAGAGAGCACGAGGCCAAATCAGTGTTGATGGAGCTGGAATTGCGATCCAGCAGGTATGCAATGGGCAAACTAGAAGAGGAGATGAAGCTGTTTAAAGAGAAGCAGACGCTTTGGGAGCTCAACACGACTCTGGGGGAGGAGCTAGTAGCCACTCGGCAGACGATCGAGCGACTGTATCTGCTCATGGAGCAACAGGAGCAACCAAACGAAGAAAGTGATGGAGTACCGACGCTGAAGTTGTATGATGAAGCCAATGAAGTTTTTGAGAGCAAGCTGCAGTACATTCAGCAGATGCGCCAGTTTTTCTTTCTCTGCTACGACCGCGAGGCTCGATGGAGATCATTGGCTTCGATCTCGCTCATCAAGGACTGCGCTACAGAGCAATGGATGACAGAGATGCAGACTGAGCGTCACGAAGCAATGCTGTCTCTTCTCCAGGAGCAGCATGAAGGGCAAATGCTGGAGCTGCGAAAGCAAATCAAGGTGCAGGATCGTGTCAAGCGCTTGCTTCAAACCGAGATTGAGGAGCTCAAAGCCAAAGTGGATCGGATTCAGAACGACTACCAAGCCAGTAGCGACTTCGTCCTTCAGGAGACGCAACAAGTCATTCTAGTTTTGAAGCAGAGCGTCGTTGAGCAAGAACATGCTCTTAAAGTCGAAAAGACTCGGGCAAGAGAAGAAGTCGAGCGTCTAATTGAAGAGTACAGCGCTCTTCGTGAGGATCTGGAAGCGCGTTTGCTTCAACACGAGTCGATCAATGATAAACAGCGTCATTGGCTGACAGCCGCCAAACGAGAGCTCCATGCGCAACGAGTGGCCAACGAAGAGCTTCTCAAGAGTTACCAATCACTCGAGAAACGTCGCGCAACTGAGACCAATGACATGCGCTTCCGCATCGCGTCGCAGATCAAACGGATCAGCAACATCGAAATGTGGAATCTATCGCTGAAGCTCAAGGCGAAAGAAGCCAACGTCGAACGGGTTCAGATGCAGAACCTAATGAAAAAGCAGATGAGCGAGCACAAACAGCAGCAGCGTCACTTCCGCCTCCAGAACTGGAAGCACCGAGTGACAGCGCAGGCGATCTTGACTAACGTGGATTCCTTGTTTGCGTTCTTTGCCGACGGGCTCGCCATATTATGTGGTTCCAGTGCCGAGAGCAACGCTGAGTTGCGAGGCAACGGAGGTATTGAGGTTCTTGCGGCACTCGCAAGGCACAACGTTCGACAGAAGCAGATCCAAATCATCTGTGCCAAAGCTCTGGGTCAACTCGTGTGGAATGCGAATACAACTCCCCGATCACTGGGATGGCAGGCGAAGCGCAAGTGGTTTGAGTGGATGACAAGACGGTCGGGACGCGTGCTGAAACTGCTAGCAGAGCAGAACTTGGCTTTTGATGCGGTCGTGAATGAAGCAAGTACTGCGATGAACTGGCTGGCAGATCCGTCAGAGCTTGGCGTAGGCGGTGTGGGTGAGAGCGATCTCGGAGCCGTGGCCAGAGACAGCAAGAAGATTGCGTTTGTGCGCTCGTGGAGGCATCAACTTGATACTGTTGCGCATCCTGACGTAAACAAGGCAAACCAAGAGTATATTGGGTTGGCGCCGAGTGTACTAAAGACGATCATTGATCTGTGCCGACCACAAGTGCATCCAATTGAAGACGCAGACGATGGTGATGATATCCGAAAGCAGTACAAGCAGATCCAGCGGAATGCGCTGCTTTCGTTAGCATTGATTGTTATGAACACGCGCAACACGACAATTGTAGGTCATCTTGATGGCGCGATTCCGCTGCTGGTCGATTTAATCACGCCTAAAGACGTAGCGGAGGACACGCAAGTGCTGCTCAATGCCACCCATGCGCTCGACAACCTCTCGTTCCAGAACTCGTACAACCAGCAGCTGATTTGTGCACAGCCAAATTCAATCTCATCGTTGCTTCAATACTGCGAAGAGCACGGAGACGTGGATCTAATCTTTGCTTCTCTTCAGACTCTGGTGCATTTGACAGCGGACGACACCAAGATCTGCGAGGTCGTGTTTGATGCTGGGGGCATCAACATTCTCACACGACTATGTCACTCAGCACGCATCTACGACGCGATCGATCTTGATATATTCGAGCGAATTCAGACTCGCGCAGCAGAAGCGATCTCAAATATTATTACGCTGCTGGATACTGAGGACAAAGGTCATGGCGCCAGTCAACGCAGCGTTGCCAACGCCATCATGGATGAAGAAGTATCCGCTGCTGGCTCGAGAATCAGCAACAACAGGCCACCCAAACAAGAGATCCGCGGCGTCGCGACATTTGTGCTTATGTGCGCATCTTGCAATCGTGATGTCGCGCTTCATGGAGCGATGGTTCTCGGGAGTATTGCGCAGCATGACGAGATTCGAATGGCGATTGGCAATGCTGGCGGGATCGACGCGTTATTCCTGCTCGTTGACCGTCCTATGGGCTACGAAGTGACAGTGCAGGCCACTTGGGCCCTCGCCAATCTCACGTGGAATCGCGACAATCAATACCGAATGGCTCGATACCTGGATCAACTCTACGATCTCTGCACGCTGACGTCTCCTTTGAACGGTAGCAGAAGCAGCAATCAAAGCCAAGAAGAAGGCGATGGCTCAAGCAATCAGCAGGAAATGCTTGAAGCACAATGGACTGAGCAGATCGTAGAGATTTCGTTCTGCATCATAGCCAACTCGCTTTTCTACAACGACGCGAATCGTCAATTGCTGGCGTCCCAGTCGAAATGGATGCAGCTACTGCTTCAGCAATGTCTGGGAGGCCAAGGCCACGTGCTTGAGCATGCAGCTCGAGCTCTGTGTGCGCTTTCCTACAGTGACTCGATCGCGTTAGCGATGGGAACCCCGCTACTGAACAGCAAGACTGCACTGCACGCGTTCGTTCGCTTGTGTGGACACGACAGCAACGCTATTGTCCAACGTCATGGAATCTACGGAGTCATCAACATGTGTCTGCACGATGTCAACAAGACCAAGATGCTGGACATTCCTGGCGGCATTGAAATGCTGGTGAACCTCAGCGGAGTCACAAACACCGAGCTGTGCGACCCAGCGCTTGAGGCGCTTGACCTGCTCGCAGACGTGCGGCAGCTTAAGAAGGACGGCATCGCTTCGTCCTCCGCGCTTGGGGCGGCAGATCTCAAGAAACTCATCGCGCTGCTCTCGCAGACTTCGAACCCGGCGCTGATCGCCATGGTGAGCGACGCGATCGCTGACGAGGCCTGGAGAAAGCCCAGCTCCAAGGTCAAGCTACGCAACGAACACGGCCTGGAGAAGCTGCTCGAGCTGTGTGCAGGTCCTATGCTTGCTCTACCACAAGACGAGGCGGCCAAAGTGCTGGTCTCATGTCTCTGGGCACTGCGCAACACCATCGCAGACAACGTGCGCAACCAGGATCTTGTGGGCGCTCTCGACGGCGTGGAGCGACTCGTGGCCGTATATGATAGACATCGACAGCACGAAGACGTGGTCGAAGCGCTGCTCGCTGTGTTTGTGGCACTCGTGATGAAGCATCCACGCAACAGCCAGCAACTAGTGCAATCCGGACTCGACATGCTCATCGCCCTCGCTGACCAGAGTCAAAGTTCCACAGACGAAGACGAGCGCCAAGAAAGCTTCAAGCGCCTGTCTCTTTTGGTGCCTGGGAAGCCACGGCAGGTCGTGTTATCTCCTCTCAAGCCCTCGTTCAATGGCAAAGCGCAGCTGGAGAATGCAGCTCTGGCACGAGAGCTGCTGCATCTCGTGGCGCCATACAACGTGCTGTCAGTGGCAGAATCTGTGGTGCCTTCGTCTCCCAAGCGTATGGCTGCGTCTCCAAACAAGAACCACATGCGACAGAAGCTGCAGCAAATGCACGCTACTTACCTGCAGCAGCAGCCACCGTCGCCCGCAGCGAATCGCACCAAGTTCTCCAGCAACTAGAGCAAGACACTGAGGCAATTAAACATTGATGTGTATTGGCTGGATCCTCACTCAGCTCTGACAGATCGGGTCGGTTTCTGTTAATGGTGAAGACCGAATGCTTAGTTGTTCATGGTGGCGAGGAACTTTTCGCAATCCTTCTGCTCCTGTTCCCGTCGGGCCTTGCTCCAGCCGTGCAGGTCGCCCATCATGCTCACGACACGCGGGACGAGGCTTGAACTGACCTCACTATCAATAAACGCCAGACGCATGCGACGGCCGATCACGTCCGTGGCCTTCTGCGCATACTCCTGACGCACGGCGAAGACGACTTCGGCTTCAAGGTACGGGTACTTGGGGTGCAGACGACGAGGATGGTCGGTCGGCTTGCGGTCCAAGAAGCCATCCTTCTCGATCTCTGCGATCTGCAGAGCGCGCGTGCCGTAGTTACGCATCAGGTGCTCGGCGATGGCCTTGTCCAGGTGGTACTTCTCACGCAGCGTGATCGTGATGTTATCAAACTTCTTGTTGCACACTTCGCCGATGCGGTCAGCGCCGATGATGCCGACCTCGCGGGTCTTGCACGGCGAGGCCTTGCTTTTGATCTCAGGCACGGTCTCCACGAGCTTGTCGATCGCATCCTGCGCCATGCGGCGGTAGGTCGTCCACTTGCCACCGGCGATGGTCACCATGTTGGAGTCTGAGACCTCGACGACGTGCTCACGCGAGATCTTGGAGGTCGAGCCGTCCTGGTGGCGAGGGTCCTTCACGAGCGGACGGATGCCCGACCAGGCCGACTTGACGTCGTTGCGCGTCACGTCCTTGGCCAAATAGCGGTTGGCTTCGTCGATGATGAAGTCTACTTCCTGCTTGGTCGGCTCCGGCAGCATCGTGATCTCAGACTCCGAGTCGGTCGTGCCAGCGAGCGTTCCATTCTCCCACGGCAGGAAGAACAGCACGCGGCCGTCCGACGTCTTGGGCACGATCAGGCCCATGCGGTTGGGGCTGAAGTGGTCCGGCAGCACAGCATGCACACCGGCAGCAGGCACGCAGATCTTCTGCTTCTTGGGGTCGTCCATCAGTCGGATGCTGTCCGTGAATGGGCCCGTGGCATTCACGACCGCGTGAGCTTTGATGTCCCACTCCTCGCCAGTGAGCGTATCCTGCACGTGAGCGCCACGCACCTTGCCTTCGTCGTCCTTGAGCAGAGTCAGCACCTTGACGTAGTTGGTTACAGCAGCGCCGTTCTGCGTGGCCGTGAGTGCGATCGACACGTTCATGCGCGTGTCGTTCATCTGGCCGTCGTAGTACACGACAGCGCCCTTGAGACCGTCTTTACGCAGCATGGGGAACTGGAACGAGGCCTCCTCAGCGTCGATGAAGTAACTGCCGGGCACGTAGCGCTTGCTGCCGGCCACGATGTCGTACATCTTGGCGCCGACCCACATGTACGGCACCTCCCACCACGTGTAGATCGGGATCATGATCGGCAGCGGACGGTTCATGTACGGCGCAGCGCCCAGGAAAAACGAGCGCTCCTCCAGAGCCTCAAAGACGAGGCTGAAGGCGGCCATATCCAGACGCATAAAAGCCGCTTCCAGGTAGCGGATGCCGCCGTGGATGAGCTTGGTCGAGCGGCCGGACGTGCCGGCAGCAAAGTCACTGGCCTCGACCACAGCCGTGTTGAGGCCGCGCGTGGACGCATCGAGCGCACAACCGGATCCTGTGGCACCACCACCGATGACAAGCACGTCAAAGTGCTCGCTCTTGAGGCGGTCGAGCTGCGCAGCGCGCGACGGCGTCTCGTAGGGCATGATGGTCGTGCCGTCCTCGCACGTGATGGGCGCCACGAGGCGCGAGGTCTTCTCCTTGGCCGAGACGATGGCGGCGCCCGAGAGCCCGCTGAGGCCCATGACAGCCGCACCAGCGCCCAGAGCCAGACGGCGCGTGGACGCGTTGCGGAAAGCGAACATGTCTTCTCTCCTCTTCTTCTGCTTGGGCGAGAGCGATCGAATGTACAAATGACGGTCGTGAGGCGAGTGCGGACGAGATCCGATGCAGAAGCAGGTAGATTCAACCAGCGTCAGTGACAGAACAAGGTGAAATATTGCAGAATTATGATTGGAGGAAAACCACGGTTTGAGTAAACAAATAACGGATAGATGTCGCGTAAACGACACCTGAGGAAAGTCCTCTGATCGGGTGGATCACGAGCCCAGAGGAGACATGTTGCGTAGGTTGAAGATGCTCAGGGCGACAGAGAAAAGCGCATTAGTCTTTGCTGCCTTGGCTCTCAGTGGCAGCCAGCGCTCTGTGGGCTCATTGGGTTCCTTGGCTCATGAAGTTAGTACTTGTACTGCATAGACTGGACAGAGAGAGTTGCGTGTGAGAAGATCGCCTTCCGTGCTGCTTGGAAGAGGTCTGACTCAGACACTGAATGCGGCACAGCGACGTAACTGCTCGCGTCTCTTGGACGGTTGTCTGCATAGAGTGCAACATTGGCTTCCTGATGCTGCTCTGTCTGCTGCTGCTACTTTGGGCCGATGTGGCACAGGGGGCATGCCCCTCGAGCTGCAATGGCCACGGTACTTGCGACAGCAACAACAAGTGCGTCTCCATGCGCATCGGATAGATCGTTTATCGCTCCTCATGTATTTGAAGCTGCCACTGTTTCCCAGGCTACACGGGCTTCGACTGCTACGGGCGGCAGTGCCCCTATGACCAGCCATGGACGGACTTCGCGCTCGCAGACGACAACGTGCGCTCCGTCCCGCGCGAGTGCTCGCATCGCGGCAGCTGTGACCGCGGCTCTGGCCGGTGCAACTGCGACTCGCCGCTGTTTACGGGTCACGCCTGCCATAAGCTCAAGCTGTGCAACGGCAAGTGCAGCGGCCACGGACGCTGCTTCAGCATGCGCGAGGCCGCTTTCACGCGCAACGACTACAACCTGCTCGTGATGACCGACTACTCTACGCCCTGGGACGCCGACCGCGTCCACGGCTGCGTTTGCGACTATGGCTACACTGGCCCTGACTGCTCACAGCGCCTGTGTCCGTTCGGCGACGACCCGATTACGGCCGGGCAGGTGGACGAGATCCAGGCGCTCTCCTGTCTCTGCAGCAGCTGTACGGGCACTTTCACACTCAGCTTCCGCGGCGTCGAGACTCGGCACTTGGACACTGGCGTCGACACCGCAGCGACGCTCAAGACTGCGCTCGAAGCGCTCGTCACCATTCGTGGCGTGAGCGTATCTGTGGATACCAATGGCGCCACGAAGCTCTGCGGCTCGAATGGCGTATCGACGCTTGTCACGTTCACGCACGAGCACGGCGATGTGCCGCCCTTGCGGATTGATGCATCTCTCGTCGCCGGAGGCACGAGCTCCATCACATTGGAGGCAGGCGGAGCGACTGCGAAATACGGGACCACGGCCACTCAGACGGGCACGAAAGAGGTGAAGTGAGCCGTCCTGTGTAGACGTTCTGATGCAGCTTTGCTGACAAGTCTCTGAGCGCAGTGGCTGGAGTGCTCTGGTCGTGGTCGCTGCATTCGAAGCGCTGGCGTCTGCACTTGTGACGACGGATTTGAGCCCAGTGATGGTAACGAAGAGCTCTGGTCATCAAGCAATCCCCGGATCGTTCCAATTGCCACTCGTTTGATGTGCAGGACTCGGCGCCGCTGGAACGCTCAACGACTGCGGCTATCGCAGTGGCGGTGCCATGACCTACTGCCCTGGTGAGCGTGGCGTATTTCTCATACCAGTTTCTCTGTTGAGCTCACAGTGCGCGTTGCTGCTCAACCACAGTTGGCGCAGGCTCGAGCACGTACCCGTGTAGTGGTCACGGTCGCTGTGGTGGAGCGGCATCCAGCTACCGTTGCACGTGCCAGCGAGCGTGGTCAGGCCACGACTGCTACACCCAGCGATGCCCTGTTGGGCGAGCGTGGTTTGAAGAAGCGGCATCGGATAACGTGGCGCGTACGTCTCTCGTGGAGTGCTCCAATGCGGTGGGAATAGTACAATAGCTCCATGTCTTTCGAGAAGACTCATGGGCCGACGTTTTCCAGGGAATTTGCGACGCCACAGGCACGTGTCAGTGTCTCGACGGCTTTGAAGGCGTGGCTTGCGACCGATGTACGTTGGTCGATTGAGCCAATGCGACTGGAGTCAACTGATGGCTACTGCAGTGTCCTGTCCAAGTTCAGGCTCTGGAGTATGTAGCAACCGCGGAGTCTGCAGAACTGTTCGTGAGATCGCTGCCTTGACGACGGATACGACAACTTTCGCCCTGGCGGGTTACGTCTACGGCACGGATCCTAACGCTGTGGCGACGTGGGACGCCAACATGGTCCAAGGCTGCTACTGCGATAAGGTCCACGAGAAACGCGGCGTCGAAGTGCGGTACAAAGGTCACGATTGCTCCCGGAGTGAGTGTGACAGACCGATTGCAGCTCTTGCATTTGAGAGACTAATGCATTCTATCACCCAGTTCCATGTCCGCGAGGCGACGATCCATGGACATCCAACCAGGTAAATGAAGTTCAGAGCATTAGCTGCAAAGCCGATGGCGGCAGCTTTATTCTCTCATTCCGAGGGGAGACGACTGCCAGAATCTCCAACACGGCCTCTCCGCTGGCAGTTCAGGCGGCATTGGAGGCAGTGCACACGTGAGCATCTAGCAGCGTCTTGGCCAGGTTACGCCGCTCTCAGCTGACTGATTTGACGACTGGTACGGATAGGATCTCGCTGGTGAGCGTCAGCTTCTCCACTGGAATCTCAGCTGCATGCACAGCAGCTGGCAACGGTATGTATGGCGGCTCAGCTGTTGCGACATCTGCAGAGCTAACATCTCATGCTCAGTCATGACCGTCACGTTCTTCTCGCCATCGGGTCCTCTGCCTCTTATCACACTGAGTTCCGCTCTCACAATCGCCACAGGAACAGTGGTCACCAACGTCGCTCGCGTGACTCTGGGCACGACAGAAGACATCGTGTGCAACAACCGTGGTCGCTGTGGTGAGTCCTCCAGTTCCGCCTCTCTGCACGCAAGGCGCATAGTACTGACGTATGTGTGTTCTCTGCTCCAGCGGATGACTCTGGCACGTGCGTCTGCGCTCTGGATCACGCCAGCAGCAACGCCCAAGGAGGCTTCGGAGTGCTTAACGACTGCGGCATGGTCGACCCTTTCATGACTCACGGCGAGCTCTGATTCGACCCAATCACCCACTTATTAATTTTAAAATAGACACCCTTAAAACCCAATAAACCTACTCTTCTGGGTTAATTATAGGCCAAACCTCAGAGTGGCATAAACATGCAGACGCGATGACGCGCTTCAAGCACAGCGAGGCTCTGAGTGCTTCCTGGCTGCATGCATGCACGCGGGGCTGGAGGATGCGACAGAGCAGCGTTCCACGTTGACGTTGAACCTAAATTGGGGGTCGCGTGGTTTATTACGCGCGTTTCTTGGCGCCTCGTTCGCATCAGCATCCGGAGTCGTCTCCATTTCCCAACTTGCATCCAAGCACACTCCTCATCACCAAGAACTCTCTGTCGCCATGGCGCCCACGCCCGCAAGCGCTACCATGGAGCTGTCCAGTCCGTCACACACGCACCACGTGACCAACACGCACATCCGTGAGATGCACTCAGACGTGCTGTACCACATCGGTCTGACCTGCTCGCAGGACGAGAAGCAGCAGATCATCGATCTGTTCGGCGACGTCAAGTTCTTCATCACGGGCGGCAGCGCTGAGCGCATGAGCAATTTTGCCAAGACCATCGCGAGCGAGCTCAAGATCCAGACGCCCTTCGGCTACGCGCTCACGCCCATCGGCAGCACCTCGCGCTACACGGTGTACAAGGTCGGCCCCGTGCTCATCGCGAACCACGGCATGGGCATGCCGTCCGTGTCCATCCTGCTGCACGAAGTGACCAAGCTGTTGGACTACGCTGGTGCCGGCGACGTGGTCTACATCCGCATGGGCACGAGTGGCGGCGTCGGTGTCGAGCCTGGCACTGTGGTCATCACTTCCGAGGGCGTGAACAACAAGATGGAGTCCATGGATGAAGTGGCCGTGCTGGGCAACATCGTGCGTCGCCCGTCTATCTGCTCGCCTGCCGTCGTCAAGGAGATCCAGCAGGCAGCTGAAGAGATCAGCCTGCCGTTCGCTGTGGGCAAGACACTGACTTGCGACGACTTCTACGAAGGCCAGGGCCGACTCGACGGCGCCATCTGCGAGTACACGATCAAGGACAAGATGGATTTTCTGCGGGTCTGCGCCGATGCCGGCGTGAAGAACATCGAGATGGAGGCGCGCGGCTTCGCGGCCTTTTGCCACAAGCTCAACATCCCTGTGGCTGTCGTGTGTGTCACCTTGCTGAATCGATTGCTGGGCGATCAAGTGCTCTCGAGCCACGAGACACTGGTAGGCTACGAAGAACGCCCGGCGGCAGTGTTGCTGCACTACATCAAGCAGAAGCTCAACATCGCTTAGACTGATCTCCCTAACACAATCCTACTTTCTTCCATACTTCAATTGGTCTAGATATCCAACTCATAAGTCTTGAGTAGCTGGAGAGAACGTGAAAATGATCAACTGGCTGTGCTTGTGTGAGTCGGAACACATAGAACTTCCATCAATGCAGTAGCGTGTCATCATTCAGGTATCAAAAGTGAGTAAAGGGGAACGTTCTTTCATAACGAAGTGGAGAGTCTGCCAATGCTGGCTGTGCGCTAGGAACCACTCTCGCAACTCCACTCAAGCAAAGCAGACTGTCTTCTGACGAAGAACTGACAATCGTGAAATACTTTTACGATCTTTTCATTCGCTAATAGACAACAGTCAAGGCGATTGAGAGCGTGGTACCAGACCGAAACGCTATCAAGCGATTACACAGAAAGACAAATGTTGGAAGTTGCATCGCACAGTTCTTTGTGCTTCGAATGCGGACGCTGATGCATGTTTCGTGTACTACTGAAGTAAGCTTCACTTGGGTGTGAATAGAACCACCTTACCACCATGCAGAGGTTACTCCATCCACCGATGGCGTTTTCAGGACTGACTGTGAATTGCTTTCGTAAAGTAGTCTATCAAATCCTGTCTTCCTTTGCCACAGCCGAAGTTTCCATGGAAGTAAATTGACTGATTCCTTCCAATCACAGACCAGAAATCCTCCGTTTCTTGTTCTTCGACGAGTCGGCATTAATTGCAATTAATCAGCACCACTTGATGGCACTACGGAGACAGCATGCGTTGTCTATGAGCTTCCGTTACACGAGTGGCCCATAGTTTATCAGGATCCAAAGCCTAGCAGCATCGTCTGGGAGTAGGTACCGAGCTCTCTCTCTCTCTCTCTTTCACATCCAAGAGCCACCACTTGGACTGAGGCCCGCCTCGCGGGTCGTTCACCTTGCCCTAGTGATATGACACGCTCATGGCACGTGCCTCTGGTTGTTATCGATCCAGCCGACTGGCTGCAATGCTGGTTTGCTGACTGCACCAAGCCTGCTTTGTTCTCCGTTGTGATCTCGTCGTACTTCCTAGGCACACAGCTGTACTCCCTAGTTATTCGAAGTCTGCCGATGGTCGCTTCGGCGGGAGCAGTTGGCTAGCCTTGGTGTTTGGCTTGACTATTGCGAAGAAGCCAGCCAGTAAGCCCGTCGATGGCTGGCTCGTGGCTTTTCGAATGCTTCGACTCCAGTACCTTTGAGATGCTTGAAGAGAACGCTTCTGGGGATACTTCGGCTGCTACGACAACCGGTGCCACAGAGACGACGCCAAATGATGACGACGAGGATCGAGCCTACCGGAAGAAGTCTCGGGAGAAGATGCGACGGTATGAAGTGAACGAAAAGGTATGAGCTCACGGCTGAGAGAGGTCCTCGTTCTGGGTCTGGCGCCTTCTAAAGCCCAATTATTGCTTACCAGTTTGATGAGCTGATCGATCTACTCGGTCTCTCAAATCGCATTCGCAAGAGCGTGATCCTGCATGAGACCGTCTTAGCCATCAAGGTAGGACGATTGGCTTGTGAATGGTGGGATGCATGTGACCACAGAGGCTGACTCGTCGTAGGCACTGAGGCGAGATCACGACGAATTGCGAAGCGAACGCGACCGGTTGCAGAACGAAGCCAGCCATCTTGCCTCGTGTCTCCACGCTGGCTCTGGGATGACGCAGATTCCAGGAGACTACATACCGCTGGCCACTCATCAGTCCATGTTCTTGGATGTCACGGCTTATCCTCTATTGCAAGAGCCTTATTCGACCGGCGGCTCGTACTTCCCAATCAGTCCGCGATTCCCAGTTGCCGCTTCATCCGCTGGGAAACCCACGACCCGCCCCATCGCCCCGGAGAGCATGGAGCCTTTGCGTGAGACTAAATTGCCTCTCAGGAAGTGAGAACTGAATTATGGGAATTCACATCGGAATGAATTTCCCAACGTCAATGCGCAATTTGAATCTGACGCATTCATATCAAAGGTACAAGCCAACGACTCCTCGCTACACACTTCGAAGTACTCCTAATTCTACTTACCTGTGAACTGCTAGATCGATAAACCCTGTCACCAACAACTTCTCCAACAAGCCCTAGCAGCAGTATGCAACTTAATTCGGAATGGAAATGTTGCTCCTATGTGCATAGCCGACCTCTGTACAGGCATAGACACGTTATTTGAAGACTCAATCCCTGGCGCAGATTAACGGGCTTTCGTGTGGAGAACAGAGCAGCAACAGTCACTTTATCAAACGATGACGGCGAGTGAACAGGCAGCCAGAGGAACCCCGCCCGCGAAATGGGACGCGAATGATATTCCGTCTCAACATGGTAAAATCGCGATCGTCACAGGCTCGGACTCGGGTATCGGCTATGTCACGGCGCGAGAGCTAGCGCGCAAAGGTGCGAATGTGGTACTGGCCTGTCGTAATGAGGAGAAAACGAATGATGCACTCGAACGCATGCGGACGGAGATCAAGGACGCCGCGGAAGCCGGCACGATCGAGTTCATGATGCTTGACCTGGCCATTCTTGCCAGCGTTCGCTCATTTGCTGAGGCGTTCCGCAGCAAGTTTAATCGATTAGATTTACTTGTCAATAACGCCGGCACCATTGCCGTGCCTTTCGCCAAGACCGTTGATGGATTGGAGAGCCAATTCGCCAGCAACTACTTTGGCCACTTTGTACTGACGGCTCTGCTTTTCGATCTGCTCAAGAAGAGTGGCACCAGTGACTCGCCGTCCCGCATTGTGAGCACCAGCAGCTTATTGCATCGACTGGCGAAGCTTAATCTGGACGAGATCATGCCATCGGAGGACAAGTACTGGACCTTCCGAGTGTACAGCAACACTAAGCTGTGCATCAATCTGTTCATGCTGGAGCTCGCGCGTCGTCTCAAGGCCGCAGGTATTAATGAAGTGATCACGGTATTAGCCCATCCGGGAAGCACACGGACCAAGCTTACGACTCCGCCTGCGCAACATCCCAACTGGTTCTTGCGTCTCATCTGGCAACTCGGAGCCATTGTGCCCTACCACCAGCACGTCGACGTGGGCGCCTTGCCCACACTGTACGCTGCGACGGCTCCAGATGTACAATCGGGTCAGTTCTTTGGCCCCCGCAACTTCTTCCACCAGTGGGGCTACCCAGCGCTGGAGACGCCTGGCAACGGCAGCGACTCGGAAGAAGCGGCCCAGAAGCTCTGGAGCTACAGCGAAGAGCTCACTAAGACCCAGTTCAAGGTGCAATAGGGAGTTCTATGTGAAGACTTGAATAGCCACGGGTCTTGATCCGGATCCACATCCACAGAGATTATGCATGTTCAATGGCTGCAATATATCGATCTGTCCATGAGATGGTATCCATAACGAACATAACCAGCCACAAGTTCTAAACCTGTAATATTAAATATCCTCTTTTACGAGTACAGAACTGAATCTTATTTACATTTCCAAAATTCATTCATTTTTCAACCGAGTATTTAATACCCTTCATAAACAAATTGAATTCCAACAATGCTGCTCTTCCGTGGTCCACATCTTTTGTTATCAGTTTGGTTCCATCCATGGACGACCGAGAGGCATCCGACGAGATCGCGATTCGCATCGAGAGCGGGCCGCTAGAGCTGCACAAGCGTGACCAGCGGCATTTCTCGTCCTCTGTCGTCAGCCTGGCGCTGCAGGACGACCAGTGGGCCTTCGCCCCGCCAGTCTCGCCCACGTCCGGCAACCTGCAGGTACGGCCGGGCTCGTATCGGTACCTCAAAGGCGCGGATCTGGACGGCGTGGTCTATGACTTCGCCATCGTGACGCGACGGCAGAAAGCGACGCGCTCTCCCAATGGCTCGATGTCTCCGGAGAAGGATGGACCGGAAGGCCGCGTACTTCAGAGACTGGTGGACAATGGACTGGACGTGGACGTGATCGAGGGTGATTTCAGCAGCATGGTGAGCACAGGCAGCGGCCCCAAGAGCAAGTACTTCGTGATTCTCATCCGTGGAGGCAGCGACGAAGCGCTCGCCACCTACGGACGCCGACTCAAGTTCCAGACCTGGCTGCGCAGCGGCAACACGCGCGAGGTGGACGCGCTAGTCAAGAGCAGTCCGATCGTGACGCCTGCCGATCGCATTCAGGTGATCGACCACATCATCCGCGAGGCAGCGCGTATCACAGCCAGCGACCCAGACATCCACAGCGTGTTCCCCGTGCACGACACCAAGACCAACAAGTACCTGCTCAAGACGTTCATCCAGACGGGCAAGCTTGAGCACTTGTCTGCAAGCTTCCTGAACAAGATGCGCGCGCACTTTGGCGAGAAAGTGGCGTACTACTTTGCATTCATGGACTTCTACAATAAGACGCTGGGGCCGATCGCGGTGCTGGGCGTGCTGCTCACGTGCTTCCGCGGACTCATCGGCACTCCCACGTACATGCGCATCCTCGTGGTCTGGGCCGTGCTAATCTCGGTGGTCTGGAGCTACTGGTTTCTCAAAGCCTGGTCCCGCCGCAACTACGAGCTCAATTATTTATGGGAAAACAACCCCGACAGCCGCGCGATCGTGTACCGGAATCCGAATTTCCGTGGAGAAAAGTTCATCAATCCTGTCACGGGGCTGCCGGATCAGTCCTATCCGAGCTGGAAGCGCTACCCGACGTACTTTTTGGTCGTGCTGTTCATGATCCTGCAGATCTCGATCATGATGCTCATCATTGCGTGCTGGATCACGATCTTTGAGGTCTTAAAGGTGCGATATCCAGACGCCGGTATTTTCTCGGCTCAGTGGTTCTACATCCTCGGCGGTGGCATTCTCTACGGACTCTTCGTGGACATCGTGCAGTGGAACCTGATCGTGACGAACACTGCGCGCGTGTTCACGGAATGGGAAAACTGGAAAACCAACGAGGAGTTTGAGAAATCCATGGTACGGAAGCTCTTCCTCATGGATTTCCTCAACTACTACACGTGGTTCTTTCTGCTGGCGTTCGTGTACGTGATCCCAGGAGCTGGTGATACGATCACCAACTTCCTCAACACCATCTTGTGGAGCGATCCTGCGAACTGCTGCTTTGGCCCGTACCTTGATCGATCAGGCACCGAGTGCCGAGCATGTCCGCCATCGTGGCATGCGGTTGAATTTGTTGAAACGCACTGTGTACCCTGTAAAGGCTGGGTCACGTTTGACATCAACCACTTGGACCTAGAGAAGCTGTTTCTGACCCCGATCATCGTCACACAGGGACTGAATCTGCTTATAGCTGTGCTTGTTCCTTGGATCCAGCGTCGGCATCACGAGTCAAGGCTCAAGTCGGTCGATCGAAAGGCGATGAAGATGGTCAAAGACGTGGGGCAACGAAAAATGATCGCTGAGATGTCTTACCGAGACGACCGCGCCCATTTGGCCAACATGTCCAAGGCACGATTTTTCGAAAACGACGACGCTGAGATGGAGAAGTTGAATGCCAAGGCGCGCGATATCCTGTTTGAGAGCGAGCAAGATGACTACGACCCGTACGATGACTACCACCACGTGACCGTGCAGTTTGGCTTTGTTGTCATGTTTTCCATGCTGTGGCCGCTAATGCCGGCCGCCTGTATGGTTGTCAACGCTCTAAAGATGCGCGGAGACGGGTTTCGATTGTGCCGTACACTCAAGCGGCCGTTTCCACGCAAGGCTGCGGGCATTGGCGAGTGGTACACTGTTCTGCACATGTTTGCGTGCATCGGAGTGATCGTGAACATCAGTCTTGTGTTTGTTTCGACGGGTGCCATGGAGTTCTACTCACCGTCCTGTACAAAACAGATCACTGAAGCGATAGGAGGCGACTTCACGCGGTACTTGTTCGGCCCTGATATCGCCTGCTTCTCGATCACCACGCGTATGATCCTGATTCTCGTGTGCGAGCATGTCGCGTTCCTCAGTATCTGGATGTTTTGGCGCTATTGCAATAGCATTCCTCCTCGCGTCAAGCTGGAAATGATCAAGCACGAGTACGCCTTCAAGAGCAAGCTATACAAGCAGGTTGCTGAACGAACAGCTGGTCATCACATCCACGAGGTGAAGAGAAAGAGCCACAGCCCACCAAAAGATTCTCCTGTGAAGCGGCACAACTCTCAGCCGCATCCAATCAGCCACGCTTCAAAGTACGCAGCTACGATTGTGGGTTCTGGTTCTGGTTCTGTACCGTCAGGTTCATGCAGGAGGAAAAGCAAGGGTGCTACGGATGAGGAATGTGAGCCGTTGCTGAACTCCAAGTCTCTTGCTCAAGCGTGGGACGCAGCCAAATCGTCCTCCAGCTCTGTCGCTGGATGATCACCGCGAAGGCAGAAGCTGTGTTCAGTCTATCACAAGTTCATTATTCGTTAGCCATGCTAAAAGCAATTGATCTCCAGCGTGATGTCTTTGATGAGCTTCGTAGTCTATGAAAGCTGGAGATCTGCCACGACGGACGTGAGCAGGCTCGTACAATGAGCATCCAGCCGCACGTCGCACAACTCGTCTGCTCGTGTCGGGCCTAGGTTCACGATTGCAACAGGAATCTCGCGCGCACGCGCCTTGTGGACAAGTCGCATGGCCGAAAATACCTGAAGCGAAGAGCCTACGACCAGCAATGCAGAAGCGTCTTCCAAGTGAGCAAGCGATTGGTTCCTGACGGTTACAGGCATGTTTTCTCCAAAGAACACGACTCTGTCGATGCAAAAGAGCAAAACGTCAGTATCACCAGACAACCAGACACAGCTCTCACGCACGCACTTCGGTTTGATGATGCCACCACAATTGGGGCAGGCCGGGTATACAAAGTCATCGTAGTTCCACGTGATCTCTACGTCACCGTCGGGGTTGACACTCGAGGCCACATCGCCACCTCCTTTCTCAGGATTGATTTCCAGCCACTTAGCAAAGGTAGGATTAAGTGCTGCCAGTTCGTCCTGGAACACTTGACGTGGACGCACATCATGGCAGCTCTGGCACTCAACCTCGTGCAGAGAGCCGTGCAGTTCCAGCACGCCATCCGCACCGCTCTTGGAGTGCAAGCGGTCGACATTTTGCGTCAGCACATTCGAGACGACCGCGTTCTGCTGCAACATCGTGATCGCGTCGTGTGAGGCATTGGGCTCCGATAGAAGGATCTTGGGCCAGCCCAAGAAGCTGCGAGCCCAATAGCGCTGGCGGTATGTGTGCTGCTTGATGAACTGCGTGACATATGCCAAATGAGCTATAACATCCCACGTCTACGCCAATGGCAGACACTGCACGGACCTCTTGGAACTGAATTGGACGGAAGTCTGCGTTGCGCTTGTACACGCCGTTCGGTCCGCGATAGTCGGGGATGCCCGAATCCGTGGAAATGCCAGCGCCAGTGAGCACTGCTGTGCGGCCAACACCTGCCTCCAGGAAGCGCCGAAGCTGCTGCACCTCCGTGTTCACAGCGCTTCGCATGACGCTACGCATGGTCGACGACGATGCTCTTCTGCCTGGTGCCTCCGCCTTCGCTTCTGTTCGCCGCCATGTACCACTAGTATAGGTACATGCTGCTGAAGCTAACTTAGGGTACGATACCGGTAAAGATCGGTGTTAACGGTACTCTGATTGGTCGTTTCAAAGCGAGAAAAGCGTTTCACGTTGCGCAGGAAGCTCGGTGTGGCTTCTCGCTCGATTGGTTACTGGAATTCTCCCACGCTTGTGTTCTTTTCCATGGATTCCGCGCTGCGTTTGTCTTCATCCAATGTGCTGCGGTCACGTTTCAGGACGCTGCAGATACTGAACTTGAGCTTCTCCAGTTCGTCATTATATAAAAATACGATGTTACTGCCATGCTGGACGGTACACTATAATTTAATTCCGGCAACATACACGCAACCCTGTAATATACTGACAGTACTGTTCTCTTGACTGCGATTTTCCACCGTTTTCTGGTTTTGGAGAAAAGCCACAAGCGTTATATTCCCGACCCAATCTTTTTTCCTTCCCATCAAGATGAAACTTCAACACGCGAGTGCGCGCATTGGAGCAGGCGGCCACAAGCCAAAGAGAAGGAGACGAATCATTCGGCGCTGACGTCGGCGACTGCGGCTGACGCGAGTGACGAAGAACAACTGTCAACGACTGAACGCAGACGCGCGTGGCTGCGTGGAGAAGGAGCCGCTGCGGCCGCTGGACTCTTGGTGTGGCAAGTGAAGCGGACCGAGAGACAGGCATGAGCATTGCATACAGCGAATCGTCCGTCGCGACAGCGCCCGTGATTATGGACGACATGGACGACTATCGCACGACACGGATTTCTGTGAGCGCGATCACGGACCCTGGCGGCGCTGGACGCGTGAACCAAGACGCATATTTCACGCTCTGTGATGAGGCGAACGCCGCCATGGTGCTCGGTATCTTTGACGGCCACGGCAAAGAAACCGGATGCGAAGCTGCAAACACGGCCAAGATGTTCTTCAAGAACCAGTTTGAGCGCTACTGCAAGGCGGATTATGCGCGGCTTGAAGAAGATCCTGAGCGCGTCTTCCAGCAAATGTATGTGTCCTGCCACCTGCTCCTGCGCGGTGTGCTGCGCAGCAACTACGAGCGACGCGGATATGAAGTCATGGAAGTGCACCCGGCTGGATTCCTCATGCGCAAGGACAAAAATACGCACGAGTACGCGTGCATCCGAGGCGGTACGACTGTGACCATTGTCGTGATCCTCGATGGCGGAAGAAAGATTATCACTTCTAACGTCGGTGACTCTGCCGCGATCTTGGGCGCCGACCGACCAGTGTTCCGAAACGCCCAACTGAAGACCTTTGGTGACAACAGTGGCACTCTAATAGACAGCGAACAACAGAAGTCCGATGCGGTCAGCGCTTGTGTTGAGTCGACGCTGGTTCTGACAGGAGATCACGCAGCAGACAGCGAGAGCGAATTCCAACGCGTTCGTACTATGGACCGCTGCAAGAGCGACTCGAAAATGCCAGCATTGCGATTTCTGTACGACACTGCGGACCCAAGAAACAAACGCATGCCGATCTTCCACGTCTCCCGCCAAGGCGAGGTTGCCAAGCATGCGAACGGCGACTACTACAAGAACGTGCGCGATGAATGGGCGACTGTGGTGGCCGCACCTGCTGACTCACGCTTCCCCGACGCGCTCGCATTCACGCGATCGGTCGGCGATTTTCACATGCATGCCTACGGCGTCTGTTGTGAGCCTACAGTCACGCAGCTGTCGCTCGAGTCGATCATGGACAAGTACTGGCAAACGCAGCGCAGCAACCAGGAGGACGACCAGGAGGCACAGTACGACCACACACCCGACGACAGCAGTGATAACAACGCTATCAGCCCAGGTAGCATCGGCAGTGGCCCAGTTACGCAACACGACAAGCCGCCATCACTGCATTTTATGCTCGTGGTCGCGTCGGATGGCGTCTGGGACAACTGGAAGTACAGTGACCTGTTCAGCTATCTGCTCGGCCATCCGGCCAGCTCAAAAGCCACGCACCCGCGCATCTCAGATCCACTCGATAAATTGGCGGGCATGCTCATGAGCGCCAATCTGCGCCGTGCGACGGCGATCTTTGGCGACCAGGCGGACAACATGACCGCTGTGCTCTGCCATCTCCATGTGACGACTCCGCGTACTTAGTCAAGTTACCATCCTACTACTCAGAGTAATCGAGGTTATAAACCGTGATTTAGTATACTCCGTGCCTAGTTTATTCGGCTTGATTGACTGGGGCTCAAAACCTGAGGCACACAAGATGATGCGATTGGCGTCCGGTCGACTGAGCTCCAGCTCCAATGCGCTGCTGCTGCACGTGCGCAGAGCCAACGCAGTCTCGCAGACTGTGCGCTCGGCCTCCACATCCTCCGCCTCGCGTACGTACTTGTTGGCTTTGGCTTGTGTATTCGATGGCGCATGCAGATGCTAACGAGCCTGCTCTCGCGCAGCGTTGGAGTGGATGCAGAACAAACACCCGTACTGCAACGTGGGCGAGTCCATCGCCAGCAAGATCGGCGTGAACATCCACCAGAAGAAGAACCACCCGCTCAACATCATCAAGACCAAGATCGAAGGCTACTTTGAGGCTCGTCAGGCCACGCACGGGTACGAGACCTCATTGTGCAGAGATAAAGCATGAGACTCACGGCGTTTCTGTCCGCCAGATACCCCAAGTTCGCGGTCTTCGATAATCTCAACCCTGTGGTGTCCACCAACGACTGCTTTGACGCCATGCTCGTGCCCAAGGACCACGTGAGTCGCAAGGTCACGGACACGTACTACGTGGACCCGGACACTGTGCTGCGAGCTCACACGAGCGCGCATGAAGTGCCGCTCATGAAGCAAGGCCACCGAGCCTTCCTCGTGAGCGGTGACGTCTACCGCCGAGACGAGATCGATGCGAGCCACTACCCAGTCTTCCACCAGATGGAAGGCGTGCGCATCTTCCAAGAGGTAGGCTCAAGTCGCAGACCCATTACACACAGATAATTGATGAGCTGGAACGGATGATCTGTAGCTGGACCAAGCTGCGCCACGTGAGGAGAAGATCGCGTTTGTGAAGGAGGAGCTCAAGAAGACACTGGAAGGCATGGTCACTGAGCTGTTCGGTGATGTCGAGATGCGATGGGTGGAAGCCTACTTCCCATTCACGGAGCCGTCTCTGGAACTTGAGATCTTTTTCAACGTATGTATCGGCATCTATAGGTCTGAATGCGTGGGGAACACGGCACTTATCAGTGTTTTGTAGGGCGATTGGCTTGAGGTGCTGGGCTGCGGCGTGCTCCAGCAAGAGATCATCCGCAATGCCGGCCTGGGCGAGGACATCGGCTGGGCATTTGGTCTTGGTCTCGAGCGTCTCGCTATGGTGCTGTTCGACATTCCGGACATCCGCCTCTTCTGGTCGGAAGACCAGCGCTTTATCTCGCAGTTTAAGGACGGCCAGATCACCAAGTTCAAGCCCTACAGCAAGTACCCGGAATGCTACAAGGACGTTAGCTTCTGGCACACGGAAGCCTTCCACGAGAACAACCTGTGCGAGATTGTTCGTGATGTGGCTGGAGACTTAGTTGAGCAGGTGCAAACTCCTTGAGCTTGCATCTATGTCGTTATGTTATCAGCGCCGCTAACGTTGACGCTTCGTTTATCAGGTGGCTGTGGTCGACCAGTTCGTTCATCCGAAGACGAAGCGTGAGAGCAAATGCTACCGCATCACGTACCGCCACATGGACCGAAATCTGACGAATGAAGAGATCGACAAGCTGCAGGTGTGTGTATCGAATCGCGCGACTCTAGCATCTCCCATTCACTTGATTTCTTCGTGATCCGTGCAGCTGCTGGTTCGTGAGAAGATGGTCAAGGATCTTGACGTCGAGCTCCGGTAAACATTACAATGAAAAACCACAAGACGATCTTAAGACCGTTCCTCGCAATTGTGGCGCGCTAATGAGTTCAAGCGATAGACTGCTTTTGTAACGATCAAAATTGAGCCCGAGCGTTGCACAAATCACCTGAGATGCTTCACAATTCTTAATACACAGGCACAGAGAGTTTCGTCGTCCAAGAGACATGGGATGCTGGAGGTGAAGTCGTTTCAGGCGCCGCAGCTCTGATCTGCCGATCGGTCTTCAAAAGCCGTCGGCTGCTGAAGCGTATAATGCAAGTGGGCGGCGATGGAGGCGATTGGAAGCGCAAATTTCAGAAGGAGATCAAGGTACCGTGCTGGTGTCTCAATGTATGACTCAACACCAGGCTGACCAATGCAAATGGCGGTTTCCAGGTCAACCAGGAGCTGGGACGACGCCTGCGGGTGAACGATGCTTCGAGTTTTGACTCTGCAAGTTCAGTCGGTGTCTAATATTTGAGCTCCAGGAGATGAAGCAAACGCTGCATGAGGAGAAACTGCGATATCAGCAGCTCTCGTCTCGATTCCGTGACTACAATGCCCAGTGCAACTCAGAGGTCCGTGACTGGCCGTCTTGTCTGTCTAAGACCATGAGCGCGCCCTCACTCGTTTAAAACCAGAGTCCAGGCGGCTGTTCTAAGTGCACAGAACTTCAGACAGAGATCAATACGTTGCGGGAGCTCCTTGCACGACACAATCATTCCAACCAAGAGGACAACAAGGGCATCAAGCTTTCAAAGCCTTCAAGGGTTCTGGAGAAGACCAAGAGCGTTGACCAATTGCTGGCGGAATCAGTCGACCGACCAGTGCACGTCGTTCGCCGTAGCAGCAGCATCCTCATGCGAGGCGAGTCTGGGAAAGTCCACTCGCTACGCGAAATCTTTGAAGGCTTGACCCCTCGTGTGTGTTCACCTCCAATTCCAGCGCAAACTCCAGGTCCGGAGTGTAAGTCACCTCTTCCGATGTCAAACCAGCCACAGAGAGACGAAATCAACAACCAGATCCATCACGACAACGCTTTCGATGACGTTGCTGGGTACGACGACCGATCGCTTGGCGAGCTGTTCAAGTACGCGGTTGTGCTCACAGGACCAACTCCAGCCAGACCGAAGAAAAGCGCGTTTGAGTCAATTTCCCAGCGATTCAAAGCCGCAGACTTCCGACGAACACGAAGCGTTCCTGAGGGACCACAGCAGCATCCATGCAAACCGCTTCCGACCAGCGCAGCTGGGGATGTGGCCACTTTGTCTCAACTAGGAAGCGGAAGTCTCAATGATGATGAATCGAACCAGCAACCGAAAACCCTCGCGGACTTTATCGCGGAAGAACCAGCGATCGGTGCTCCATCGATAGTGAAACGAAATGGATGGTTTGCTCGGTTGCGTTCTGCCACAGGCGGTGGTATCACTCTGTCGACGACACCAAGCAACACGCCCGCAGATCTCCCGTCTTTACCCCGAGCAGAAGCGAACGCACCTGCCAAACTTCTTAGCGCAGCGTCTAAGTTGCTCAGTGTGTTTCCTACCTCAACGCCGGATGTTCCAGAGCTCGAAGGGCTCATCGAGCTGTGCTTCCCGTACGGGGAACGCATGCCCCGAGCCGAGGACTTTACTGTTGCGCACCTCAAGCGCACTCTGCAAGAGCGCCATCGGACATACCGCAGCGCTGACTCCACCTTTGTGCTGACGATTGCGAGTGCAAGTAACCCGACAGAGATCACCTACGCGATCTGCGTCAACTGCCCGCTATTCCCAAACGAAGAGCCCGTGGTCAAAGGTGACGGGATCAGCCTGGCCAGAGCAACTGGTGGCACCCAGAAGAAAGCAGCATCTGATGCTCAGCACAGCTCGCTGGGCCATTGCTGTCTATGTTTGCTCAGTCCGTATCCGTTCTTTGGACTGTTTTTCAAAGTGCTCTTCGGCATCGCCGCTCTGTGGGATACAAAGCGGAAAGATCAAGCGCAACAGAACGCGCTCGCGATCAAGGAGAAGCTCGCGTTGCCACCTCAATTGACCCTCATGGACTTTACAGACCACTTCGAAACGATCATGGAGCGACTGCAGCAGCTACGCGTTCCTTCCATGGGTGGCTGGGGTCGGATGGTTCTTGCACCGGAACTCACGCATCTCGCGTTTCACCGTCCTCACAGTGAGAATGTCCGTATGGAACGGCGCATCCTGTTGCTCGAATACGCAGCGCCAATGTTGTTTGCACTGCTATCGGTGGATCAGGTGCTGTTCTTGCTCGGTTGTCTTTGCTGCGAGCACAAAGTCCTCGTAGTATCGGATCATGTTAACATCGTGAGCTCTTGCGTCCTGGCACTGACGACACTGCTATACCCTCTCCAATGGGCCGGGCCCGTGATCACGGTGCTGCCACCGCGACTGGATGAGCTTCTGGACGCGCCAGTGCCTCTAATTGCTGGTCGCGTCTCTATCGGCTCTGCCAACATCCCCAACTTTTCCACTCTGAACAAACCCATGAAGGGCGTGATCGAGATGAACATGGACCAGAACAACCTCTGCATGCACGAAGACGACCTCATGAACTACCACGAGCTCAAACTGCCCGGCTGCGACGCACTGGTTCATGAGCTGCAGTACTTCTCAGCCCAAATTTTTGAAAACCAGTTGGACCCGGATTTCCCAAGCGTCCAGCAGACAGAGGCCTGTGAGATTATGTGCACGCGGATCCACCGTCACATTGAGTCCATTTGCGCTTACGCTACTGGAGAAAGCTCGACCCTGGAAGCCATTTCGTCAGCTCCAACGCTTCGTCATGACTCGGAGCTTGCGGATGGTTCTTCACCGGCAGCGTCTGGGCGTAGATGCAGCGATCAGGTCACGGAATACATCCAGAGGTTTCAAGAGACGCAAATGTTCAGCATGTTCACGTCCAAGAGGCAGGACGAGATTGAAAACACAACGGAGGACGAGGCCGATGACGCAGATGATAAAGACGATGACAACGATAATCTGTACGCAGATGGGCGGACAGAGCAAATATTTGCTGCTGAAGCAATCACCTACGCAATAAATCCGCGTTAACTCTTAGTAACGATGTTTTTTGGGAATTGAGACTCAACTCGGCGAGGTTGGCGCTATTAGAACTTAAAAAACTGCTCGCAAAATGGAGAAGGGATTGAAACGATCTAAAACGCTCTTTCTGCCTACTGCACTCAACCAGTGACATGACCCGAAAAAATAAATGATACAGTAATACTGATATAATAGATCCGTTAGCTGAATGCTATAGCCGATCACCGACGAGAGTCTCGGTGTGGGTCGTTGGCCGTGAGGAGCCAGCACCAGGACGATGGATGACAACGGATGAGTGATCCGAAGGAAGCGTCCTTCAGGAGCAACGTAAGCGGAGAGAAAGACTGGAGCAACGGAAGACCTCGAGCAACGTACGAGCAACAAGAACAAAAT
>JAADVW010000163.1:0-54846 GCA_023335875.1 Elongisporangium prolatum | reverse complement strand
TGGCTACGGTGGTTACGGCGACTCGGACGATGGATACTATGGCTATGGTCGTCACAACAAGCACCACCGCCATCACCGCCGTCACCTTATCAAGAAGCACAACGGTGGTGGCTACGAAGGCTACGACGACTACGATCGCGACGGCTACTACTGAGTTGAACGTTTGATGTGTCCCTTGTCGTATTGTATGTAGAGTTAGGCGCTTTTGTAATAATCTCTCTGTTGAAGTTGCTTGGTTTATTGATTCCGCTATTCGATACGACGTACGTAGTGGATGTTAGTTGCCATGTGCTCTTTGACTTCCGTGCATGCACAAAGAATGGAAATTCATGCGACGATTCGTGTGGCGCCTGATAAGATGAGGAGGCTCGATCTTATCTTCGTCCTCAAGTATGAAAAAGTCGAAAACGTAAACACTATACGCTATACACTTCCACTCAGTGTGTAATTTTCGAGTGGGATGTGAAAGTTTCGCGCGGTACATAAGAATTCTTTGTTGTTGACGGCAACAAAACCGCAGCGCCGGCAGGCGTGTTAAACACGCAACCATGGAAGGCGCTCCGCTTCCGTTCCAGCATAATTAAACTGGCGCCCGTCCGACATAAAACAGATCCCAGCATGCAGCAGCAAGAGTCCACCTCCTCCGTCTCAAGCCGTTCGACTGCGATGGCTACGCATCACGAAAGAGACTCCAGCGTCGCGCGCACCCTTCAGCTGTCGAAGCCGAGCCAACGCCTCCAGTGGTCATATTTGCGAAAGATCCTGAACTACATGCTGTTGTGCTACCTGCTAGCGAGATTGATCAAAAACCAATCTGTGATCGTGGGCGTGATGGAGCTCAACTCGATGATGCGCATGCGCGGCAGCAACCATGGCCTTGGCGCTGTCTGGCGCTTGGCCCGACCAGATCACATCTTCTTGTTGTGATGCCAAGGGCCAACCGAATGACTTGATTGAAGTGGTGTACAAGTGATGTGGTGATTGCAAAGGAGCAATGTGCAGTTCGAAGGATTGAATGCCTTTAACAATGTGTAATCCATAGTTGTTGATTTTTTGCGCATGAGACTAAAGTAGCTCACGCAAACGAAAGATCAGGCCATACACAACGGCGAGCGTATGATGTGCTTTGCTTTCACAATGCTGTATATATGGTTCAAGTTTTCCATACCTATGCCTTGCAGTTTCAAGTTCACACGCAACTCTGGCACACACCACACCTGATTGTAATGACCTAAGGCTGCACGAGAGAACAACGCATCCGTTATCTCTTTGGCATAAAGCTCCAGTCTCACGATTCCGTTATTCTAGCTCACAATCGAATCCCTTCCCAGACCACCAAGCTCTGCTATGTCCACTACAAGATGACGCCGACGTTTGCTCGAGCCCTCGTGTCCTTCAACGCTGTTTACCGCTGAATGGCTGAGGTGTCATCGACAGCGTGCCATCATCCGTGCTTCGATGTCTATTTGGTGCGTGACGACGCCAGTGCACCCACTTCGATCAAGGGGGCGAGTTGTGGTGGAGCGTTTGGACGACTGTTAAGAATGTCGAATGCTGAGCGATCGAATTGAAGGTGCAACGCACCCAAAGAAAGCCAGACAAGACTACTTTAATGATGGCGCATGGGTGGTCAGTGTTGGTCAGGGTACATAGTCAATTAGAACTACGCTACTGCGTCATTGCGAGCGTTTGCTGGAGATTTGTATGTGTAAAGTCAACATGAAAGCGTTGAACCTGTGACGTACTTCTAAGCTCATTCTTATTCATTGTAACCAACAGAACCTGGACTGTACTGTGTAGAGTACGCACCTGGACTCTGCATGACGCAGTCTACAGATCGCATCGGAGCGGTTCGATCCGTTTGACGTCCGGATCTGATGGCGCTGGGGAAAGATCTTGGGAGTCAGCCACAAGGTACTGGAGGTGACATACGATTTGCTCCAACCGTTATTAACTGTATGTGTCCCTTTAGCCAGTCCGGCTCACTGCTTATTGTTCATTATGGTAACGGCCATTGACAGAAATCTGTCATCGTGCCAATAAATAAACAGTGGTCGAAACGTAGTTGACAAGGCAGGTTAGGTGAATAGCGCCCAAATGGAAAACGGCAAGGGTCTGAATATGATCTGGTTTTCACATTCTTTTTGCACTTGTCGCAAAAGGTTGGATCGGAGGTGAGCCACAATTGGCTGAACATGTGATTGAGTCTTTAGGCCTCTCCTCTCCACAAATTACCGTATCTCAGTATGTCCGTCCGGTGTCTTTAAAATCCACCCGACCGTAATCGACAATGCGTCTACACGCTTTAAGCACAGGGCTGCGTTGCTGAGTTGTCACATTTGCGATAGGTGGACTGTTCCTTTTCTTTCGCTACTTATCTCCTACGCCATGTACTATTTCGTGTTAGTTATCCCTCCACCTTCACGCCTTCATGTGAATCGACTGGTTTCTGTAGAAGCTCAAGAATGGTCCGACATTCTCGGTCCACCCTTCTGCTCAACGAGGACTGCGAGCTCGAATGTTCTAAGCACGCAAGGTCAACCCATATAGAAGCTATCTGTTCTCTTTTTCTGAACCGTTTTCCATGCAGCTCACTCGCTTTAAAAACTGCTCTGAAAACCCCGGAAAGAATTGCCCTGGGACTATGATGCCAGCGTACTGATTTATGAAATTCACCGTGGATAGTCAGATAACAATCACGAGAGCCGTTTGCTTTGCTTTTCTATGGCGAGTGTTTTAAACACTTATTTCAGCGGGAGAGCGAAAGCAGCAAGCGGCTCAGTGCGCCAAGAGCGAAAAGGCAACGAGCGGCGTCATGAGCCAGACTGAGGACCCGGCGGCGGGCCGGCTGCCCAGACTCACGCGCAACGAGCGCGCGTACCTCGTGGAGAAGGCGCGCGAGTCGCTCACGGCGCTTGTGGACCATGCGCACACGCTGGACGGCCCCGTGCAGTGGCACTACACGGGCAAGTTCAACGGCATCCAGATGTACCGCGGAGAAGGCACAATCGAGGGCAATCTGCCTGTGGGCACTGAGTTCCTGTGCGGTGTGACTACCATGGCCGGCTCGATCGAGGAGGTGTCCAACTACTTTGACCAGTCGACGACCGCGCGCATGAAGACTAAGATGGCCGACGATATGATCGACTGCGCTGTGTTGTACTCGCTCGTGAACGGAGAGCCAACGAATCCGTTTCATCGCGTGTCAGTCAAATACTCGTCGTTTGAAGGACCTGCGCGCTTCTCTCGAGCGCGTGACTACTGCTACATCGAGGTGCGTATCTACCTGTCGGATGTCTTGTGTGCTGGTTCTGTGACTTAAGTGCTTGTCCATTGTGCTTGTCTGTAGTGCCAAGACACATTTCGTCACGCGTCTGGACGCCGTGGATGGGCGCTTAGTATGCACTCGATTAAGCTGCCTTATTGCCCGGACGTGGATGGCGTTGTGCGCGGCAGTATGTATCACTCGGGCTATGTGTTTGTGGAAGCAGAGCGTGCTGGGTTCATGGACGTGATGCACAGTCTGCAGATCAATTTCAAGGGCACGAACCGCTTGCCCCATTTCTTGCTGAACGCAGCACTGAAGCGACGCATCACGTCGGTCGTGCGAATCAGTCGCGAGATCCAGGTCTCGCGCGTGGCCCACCAGACTCTGCTAGCCAAGAAGGATCTTGTACCAAAGAACCAGCGAGCGCTTTGCGTGAACTGCTCACGCAAGTTTACGCTGTTTGTGCGCAAGACAAGATGCCGTGTATGCGGAGAGGTCGTTTGCCAGTCGTGCGCGCCGCAAGTCGAATGGGACATCCCTGGCGAAGGACTTAAGCGTACGCGTATCTGCGTTCGCTGTTGCAATCGATCCCCAGAGACCGTCCGCCTTCAGCCTCAAGGCCAGCAGACATTCATTGAGGAAAAATCGCCGCAGCCGCAGCGATCTCGTACGGACAATGGATCTAGGTACTCGCTGGAAGAAAATGTCATGGAGGAGGAAGAGGAGGAGTCTGAAGACGAGCCGGAAGACCATGATGGACTGGAAGAGCAGTCTACACAGAGCGTGTTTGCTCAATCGCGTTTCACTCGCACAGCTGAATCTCTGATGTCGTCGACACCTTTCTCAATGGATGATTACGACGAAAGCACTTGGAACGACAGCGTGAAACAACCGACGACATTTGATGCTTCGTACGTGTCTTACACGTCCACGAATTTGAACTCGAGCCGGTATGTCTTGGCTGAGAACGATACGGACGAAGAAATTGACAAGCGTGCGGCACGCTACCAATCAACATCTTCAACACTAAGAAATGATGGAAAGGCAAGCGTTCGAGGAAAACAAGCGTCGTTGCGCAATACCAAAACGATTTCTCACGCAGAGGAAACTCCCGTTGCAGATAGTCGTCGTCGCGCAACAGGATCACGACTTGATGCAAGCTCATTGCAAGTGCACAACCAGCGCTTTGTTCCACCAACAAGTTCGCGCGGTACTGAAAAGTCAAGCAAAGACAAATATGCAATCCAGCACGATCTCACGGATCCCATCCCAGTGCGTGCAACTCGAAGTAGAACGTTGCAGTTTACCCCGGAGCAAGCAACAAATACCGCTGCAGCCATTTCGAACGGCAGAAAAGCTCCAGTCACTTCCGGAATTCCTGCACCGCCTTTATCTAAGGCACCGTCTCAAGTCCGTGCCACTCGCGTTCAAACTCTCATGTTCACCCCAGATGAAGCAAATCTTCATGCCGCAGCATATGGTATCGATCAGCGCGGTTCACATGAAAAGGGAGGTCAAAACGGGAATCGAATTTCGGCAGATCAATTAAATTCAAGTCGAGGCAAGCCATCCAGAGCTCCATCTCCCGTTCAACACATCAATTCGCCTCCTGGATCTGGAAAACCGTCTGATGAGAGAAACTCAGATGAAACGCCACAAACAAGAACAGCGAGAAACAAATCGGTGTACGAGAAATCGTCGTTTGCAGCTGGCCCCGTTTCGATATCGTCAGAGAAGAAGCCTACGGAAACCTATGAGGATACTACTCAAAGCAGTGCAGACCCAACTCCAATTGCTGCTGTGAGCAGCAAAATCATTAAAATTTCGTCTCGCGCACTGCAGTCTGGAGGTTCCTACGTTGGGTACCAAAAATCGTCTGATGAAAACAAAAACACGATGAATGTCCGAAAATCGGATGAAAAGAATGGCTCTAGAGCAAATGGATCTAGAAACGTACACAGCAAGCTTACAAAATTCACTTCCGAACTGTTAGATTCGCCGACTCAAACATTCAACAAGAAAACTGTGGCGCAAATCCAAGAAGAACCACAAGTTAGTGATCGTGGATCAAATCAACAATTGTTGCACGGCAAGACGATGACAATATCATCACAAGCATCCCAAGCTGTTGCATATACGGCTGCACCTCCTTCAAATGCAAAGGCGTTCACTGAAAATTATAATTCGAGTGTTCAACCAGATTACCAAACGCCTGTGCGCGCAACAAGAAGCCGAACGATTCAGTTCTCTCCAGATCAAGCTGCTTCGCCCGATTCCATGTTTGATGCTGTACCAAGAGTTTCTCGGGAGTCTGCCCATAGTGATCCTAAGTCTCTACTTACCGACGACCCAATCAGCTCCCCGACTCGTGGCTCTGAAATGGACGATACTCCTCCGTCATCCATGATCTTGAATCAAGTTCGTGGGAAGCGAAGCCGTACGATTCAGTTCAGCCCCGAAGAAGTGGAAAAGGCAAACGCAGCTTTTAGCAGTATGAAGAAAGCACCAACTGAAGAATTCCGTATTCCGTCTCCCCGAGATACTGTTAGCAGTCTACAAATTGCTGAGTTCGGCAGTGTGACATTCAGTGATGGTTTGGGGTCTCCACGATCGGATATTGATGAAGATTTAATTAATCGCCCTACCGATCTGGTGTTCGAGCAAGTCCGTTCCAATCGAATGCGAACGCTCCAAACGACACCCGAAGATGAAGTTGATATTCGCTCATCAGCGATTCTGCAAAAGATTGAGCGTGAACATAAGAGTCGGATGGCGCGCTGGGATCGAATGGCTCACGATTACAGGGACAGTCGTTTTTCCCATGCCGATTCGCGAGCTAGCACGGAATCTATTGGTTTGCCTCCTCGCCGCAATTATGACGATCATGACGTTGAAATGGGTTGGCGATCTACCGAGACCATGGACCAGGCTGCAAGTGAGCATGAACAAAGAATGGAGGAATTGCGCCTTAAACTGGAGTCGCTCGAGTATGAGTGTCGTGAATCGATCGCATCAGTCTTCACACCTGAAGAAATCGCTGAATCTTTTGAAGATGACGAGCTGCTTGTTCCACCAACACCGCCATCACGAGCTCCCATTGTGCGACCGCCTGAAATCAGTCGGCCCGATCCATTGCGACGATTTGGTCGTAGTGCGCGTCCGGTCGTGGAGCACGAACCTGTGTCAGGGGCGAATTTGTATGAGCAAATCACATTGCTCACGAAGCTACAAAGCGAAATGGCGTTGGCGAAGAACTCGGGCAATGAAGAAGAGTTCAAGGCGCGTATCAAGGAGCAGTACAAGCTGCTTCGTTCACTGAAAGTGCGTGCTTGATCGTTTATTGAGGACCTGTAATACAGGGAAAGAACACGTTGTTGCTTGAAGGAACAAGTCTTTTTTTTCGGATCTGTGTTTCTGCAGGTCATACCACTGTCCGCTACGAAGAAGAAGCTACTGCTACCTTTTCGTAAACTCCAGGCGGCTCGCGAACAGTCAGATGAGCACCATGCCGCATAAACATCCGACCGTGCAGTGCTACTGTAAACGATTCGAAATGATCAGCTAGCACCACAAGACTGTGGTAGGTGCAATCCTTATACCAGTCAGTCATGGCCACGAAGACTGAGAAGAGTCTCTCCACGTGGCACTCACGACAGCACTGGATACTCGTTTTAGGTGCAAGATAGCATCGGACATGGTAAAGTCCTTGCGGATTCGTGACGACTGCAAATCAGATACGATCCAGACAATCAATTTCCGTTTCTAGTTGCCTGTTGTGCACATCGCGTATGAATGCGATCCGTCCCGTGGCGTTGGAAGATTTGAGGATTTGAAGTGAAGCCCTTTTGTTCAGTTCGGTCTATGTATTGGCCTACATCAGTACTGCTTCGTGGATACAGTACTGGACGAGAGTGGCCATGCACGAGGTACAGTGCGTGCAACGTGCAGGTAGAGTGGGTGACGCGAACCCATGCACGGCCATGCACCCACAAACGTAGATCTGCCAGCTCCGACGAATTTATGCGGCAGTCGACTCGGAAGTGCGCCCTCCTCTACTGTCGTCCCTGCCTCAATTGAGCTCAATCTCAGTCGATATTGCAATCCGCAACGAAAGCCTCGGCTGTGATTGTAATAATTTCCCTCTCGATCCGACGTTTCCTGCGCTAATGGCTGCACATCCTGGCTGACTCGTGACGCTTATCCAGCCAAACAGCAGCGCTGTAGGCACAGACAGCATCACGCCCGCTACGATCATCAGCCCAAGACATGGCCATCTGGCATGTCGACTTGACACTGGTCCTTGTTAATCCTCAAGTGTTCAGCTCCCAGTCCGACTCTTCCGGCTACAGTACTCTCTAGAGACATCCCGTCACTGGTCTTTCTTTGGCCATGCCCCGTCTGATTCCACCGCTTGACTCATGGTCCAAAGCCAGTCAATCGGCCACTTGCACAGTCAAACGCAATGAACGCCCAGGAACGAGCGCAATGGATCCGGTACGGAGAAGCCGTGTACAAGGAGCTGTTTGTGCGGCTCTGGAACCAGGACCAGCTCAAGCACCAGAGCATCGAGGCAGCTGCTGGAGCAGCCATGCCTTCCAAAGCCTCGAGCTTTGAGCTGCCAGACAAGTTCATCACACTGCTGGAGAAGCACAAGGTCTACGGCACGCTCGAGGAGGTCGCGGATCTGTATCTGAGCAAGGACAAGGCCATGGTGCTCGACTTCTCCGAGTCCAGACGCATTCTAGCACTTCACGAACCCTCGCCGGACTCGCCCATGATGGCCATGAACCTGCGGTGGTCGCTGTTCAAATCACCCAACCAACAGCTCGCGCGAGACCAGGACTTTTGCTACATTGAGACCATGAAGCCGTTCGTAGGCGCCAGCGGCCGACGAGGATGGGCCAAGGCTTCGCACTCGGTGGACCATCCGCTCTTCCCAGACTTCTCGCGAACGCGCGGCATCAACCGCGGCCAGGTGTTCATCTGCGGCCAAGTGTTCCAGGAGACCTCGACGCCCGGCGAACTGGACGCCACGTTCTACTACAATGTGGGCACGCGCCACATCCCGCGCATGATCGTCTCGGTCGCGATGAAGGCACGAGGCAAGAACAACGCGGCGCTGCTGAACCACTACTTGACGCTCTCGCGCAAGATCGGAAGCGACCACAGCGGACGGCTGCACACATCACTAGCAGTCCAGCTCCGCAACGAACGGAGATGTGGGGCCTGCTCGAACCGACTGCCCAAGTTCCGGCGCAAGGAGAGCTGCCATTTCTGCCGCGTGGTACGTCCGTTGGTATCGGTCTCTGTGTTCATCTCTGGAGCTGACATCCGTATAGTATCTCTGCTCCAGTTGCTGCTTGATCGTGTCGCGCAACTACCGCATGGAGAAAGCAGCGCCCGAGCTCCATTTCTGCTTCGCATGTGCCCACGAACACGGCCACAAGATCGGCGGCGAAGACGTCGAAGCGTCGGCTGTGAGCACCACCTGTAAGTGCCTCTGTGTCCGGTTTATTGCTTTGGATTCAGAGACTCTGACGCTTGGATTCTCCAGCGGAATCGCCAGCCAACAGCCCAAGAAAAGCCCAGCAGCCTCCAGTAGTCGAGCGGGATCGCCACAGCCCGCAGTGCCACGAGTTGACCCGCTCGGACGCCAACGCCAACTCATCACGCAGTGCGCGAGCCGTCTCCAGCCCCAGTCTCCCGCGCAAGAAGAGCGCAGCCTCCTGCATGCAGACGCAGGCTTGTCCTCCGCTCTGCGATCTGTCGTATCTGACCGCATTCAAGTCCTAGTATGCATGTACGCAGGTCAATCCAAAACTATCTATTTTGCCATCTTGCCCATGCTGACCTTCACTCTTGGCCATCACTGTCGATCCACAAGAACGTGCCGCAAGACCGGACGCCGAGAGGCGCCAAAGAGGTCACTTGCAAGCAGCCATGCACACACGCTCGCTGCTGAGGTCTCGCTGCGTGGTCCACAGACGTCACTGCCACCACAAGCGACGAGGAGGCGACGTGATGCCCGAGCGCCATGAGGCCCACAGCAAGCACGGCGACACAAAGACGCCCTGCTCGGCGTCGGCTCTGCGTCTGCAGATGGAGTTTTGCTGCCTGCTGAGTGGGTGGGATGCACCCTGCGGCACATGTCCTTTCGACTGGTACGGATTCGACCCCAAGCGCCACCAGCGAGAGCGAAGAGCTGGCGTCCCCATGCGCCGCACGGATCCGACCGAGACGGAGCAAGCCCGCAAGTTGCTGGAGCTGCGAGACGACTCGTTCACGCGCAGAGAGGTGAAGCACGCCTTCCGCATCCAGGCGTTGGCCTGGCATCCAGACTGCAATCCGGATCCGGACGCTGAGCGCGTGTTCAAGGAGATCGTGGCGGCCTACGAGCTATTGCTTGCCATGGCTCTTTCGGACGATTGACTGAGGATTGTCAAACAGCTCACTGCAACTACCAGACGTTGGTTACACTTATCACTTATTGTGTTCACCAAACCTATAGCGATATCATAAGATAAACCACTGGGTGCATCGTTACACTGTCAACTATTCCAAAATCTTTCCTTTAGATGAATTGTGACATTCATGATGTAAAATAAAATGCCAATGTCTAGACGGCAAAGTGACCTACATTGCATCCATGCATATATGATGACTGTTCGATGTTGAGTGATTTCAAGTTCATTCATCTGTCTGCAAAGCTCTCGAGCTCTACAAGATTCAGCTGTGATTATTACAAAAATGCGTTTTTGCCTATCGTCAGTTTTCTCGATTGCTACCACAGCGAGTCATTCTTGTCGCCTTTTTTGCTTCGCTTGGTACATAATTGTACCCCGAGCACGTTGAACGCTTTTATTCGCAGCTATCATATTGGTAACGGTGGAACTGGACTGGATGATGACAAAAAACGTCTACTTGGGTCGCTCTAACCTTAGGCAAAAGTATTTGAGCAGAGAGAACAGGCTGAATGAGCTCAGAACATCGCGACGCAACCGTGTTCTCGGGGTTTTAGCTCTTGTCTAAGGATTAGACATTGTAGTGAAGCTGGTGGAATTACAAACTTTACAGAAGCGGAGACTGATGGTTTGTGGCCGCACAAAGCTACAGATCACGCATGGCCAGTTAGCGAAAAAAATTCTTACGTCGAGAAGGGTGTTCCCATCAAGAAGCTGAGGATTTATATAACTTGAATACGTTACGATGACAGCGCAAATGAAATAATGGCTCTTTCAAACCCGCAAAATCATGTATTTGCGAGCGACAACACTGACGTACTGCTTGGTGAACAAATAGCTCTTCAACAAAGACACGAAATATGCGAGAAAATTATATATACACTGGTTTCTTCCCGCCACAAAATGGTGCCAATCTGTTCGCGAGCGAATTCTATTTGCTGGTGCTCACGTCTTTGAAGCGCGTGGCGTTGAACACGGCCTGGATCTCTTCATTCGTCTTTCCAGACGTCTCGGGTAGCAGTTTGAGTGCGAAGAAGTAGAAGAAGACCAGAAGAACCACGAATGGTACGTAGGCGAAGTCTTTCAGCACGTCGGCGATGTACGGATATGACACGCCCACAACGAGGTTGCAGAGCCAATTGATGCCGATGCACAGCGACACAGCACTCGCACGCATCGAGTCCGGGAATACATCCGCCGTAACAATCCAGGTGAGCGGCCCGGCACCAAAGGCAAAGGCAGCGACGTAAAGAGCCGTGAACACGATTGTGAGCACGTTGACATCGACCAGCAGCGCGACGGTCATACCGACAGCAGCGACCGCCATGCAGATGAACGAGGTCAGCATGAGCCTGCGGTTGCCGAATCGGGTGGCCAGGAATCCGACTACGAACGTCGGTAGCAGGTTGACAATGTTGACGATCAGACTCCCCACTCGATCATCGGAAATGCCGGCATTCTTGAAGATATCGGACGAGTAGTAGAACACGACGTTGATGCCCGAGAGCTGCTGGGCGCAGGCGACTCCGATAGCGAGAATGAGTTGGCGACGGAACATGGGCGAGAGCAGCACCAAGAGCGTAGCCTGCGGAGCCGCCAGCTCCTGTGTGGCTTCGGTGTCCTGTGATCCAAGGCGCGGCGTTTCGATGTCGGAGTTGCTTTCGTTGTCGACCATCCACGAGAGCGCCACCGACACGTTCTCCTGTCCAAACAAACGCGCGATCTCTGCCTCCGCTTCCGCGCGCTTGCCGACAGACAGCAGCCAGGCCGGACTCTCGACCATGAAGAATGGAGACAGACCCAGGAAGAGAACAGCGAGAACGATCGGGAAGCCTGCGATGTAGCGCCATCCAGAGCTCGTGTTGCCGACAAAGAACGACACCACGACCATAAGAATGCCGCTGTTGATGGAGATCTGCATCCACGAGACAAGCTTTCCGCGCATGTACGGGGGTGACACTTCGTTGATGTAGCCGCCAATCATGCCTGTGGCAGTTCCAGACGCGAGGCCGGTGATCAGACGGCCTAGGACGTAGACCCAGAGCCCCTGCGCGCTCATTTGGACCAAAGCACCGACGATCATGATGATGCAGTTGGCCATGAGCACCATCTTGCGGCCAAACTTCTGCGAGAAGGGTCCGCAGCTGAGACTGCCGATCATGCCGCCGAGGATCCAGGCGTTGACGACAAAGGTCCATTCGAGCTTCGAGTGGCCGGGGAACATGAGGCACGTACCGGCAGCAACCGGCCGCGCACCGCACTCGTCCTGCACGCTGAAGGTCGAGAGGTTGACTTGGGACATGGCCCAGCCAAAGTGGAACGGCTGGAGCAGCGCCACAAGGACGCTAGTGTATAGCACATGAGTTGGCTTGAGTGTGCGTGCAGCGTCGCGGTTGGCGTCTTGCGCGTTGAAGCTCTTGGGCTCCTGCGCTGGTGGGGTCGTGGCCTCGTGGTACATTGCGTTGGAAAAAGCAGAAATGGCTGGCTGGTGCGGTAGGCAATATGGCGACAGCGATGCATGCAGCGCGGCAGGTTCAAGGACGCGCAGAAGGTGCACGGACCCAATTGCCACATCCAGTCAGATGCACTGCGTTTCTATTGAGTCGTGTCACAGGTTGCACTTGTGGGATCCGATATCCTGTTCAGATCATATCATAATAGCATGCATGGTTTCTGGCAGGTTTTAGTCAGCTGAAAACCTGTGAAAATCCATACCTCGGCAACAAAGCTGGGCGGCATTACAGCAGTTCCAGAAGCGTGTGCATGGACCAAGTCTCAGCAGTGTTGGGCATCATGTGTTGTCGAGCCAGCGACAGCCACAGGCCAACCACTCGAGAGTGGTCGGACGACAGCTGAATGCGAATCGGAGCAACAAAAGGACCGGAACGATCCGTTTTTAACAGAGCGCGTGGCGTTGTTTGGTTGAAGTTGCACGCATTCACTGCCAGTCGACGAATCAAAATCAATGACTTGGAAAGGTCCTGGCAGATTCCTCGGGCGTATTTCGATGAAAGGATGGACGGATTTTGATGTGATTAAGTTCTTCTTCGAGGTCAAAACAGCAGCAATTCGGATGATGCGGAGCTCACGAGATGGCACGAATGGCGGACGACTGGGCAAACGCAGCTCTGAGGCAGTCACGCCGATCCACGTGCGATGGTGGCTCAAAGCCATGGTAGCGATGGTGGCGATCACGTATTGCTTGAGCTCGGTGACCATCATGGTCCACTGGAGCGACATGGAGCGGAAGCAACATGAGTCCAAGACATCCATCAGCGCTCAAATTGAGTTCCACGCGATGAGCTGGTGGAGTCCGATCTGGAGACAACGTTTAAAGCCTAAGCGTCTGTCGGAAGACGAGGACGAGGAAAGCTCGATGGGAGAACAATACCCACTCTCGTTGTGGAGAAAGAGAGAATTTTCTTGCCTTGGCTGGGTGCCAACGGATGACGACGGAGAGGAACTCGGTCCACGCAGAGAGTGCTGGGAGCGTGTTCGAGGTGGCGAAGCTGGATTTTGTGAGGTCCTGAACGCTTCGTCCGGTCAGATCTTCCACGTAATGCAAACGACCAGTCTGAGTTTAAAAGAAGACGTGCGTTTCACGTGCCAACTCGCCAAGGAGTTTACAGACTTTAGACATCATGCTGACGGTTACGAGCATGATCCGCCCATGGCTGTCAGTGGCACTGGCCCCGAGACTAATGGCATCGTGATGGCTGTTTACGAAGGAGTGCTTCCAACTGCATACGCAAGCATACGGCAGCTACGATTTACTGGCTGTCGACTGCCGATCGAGTTGTGGTTTCGTCACGACGAGTTGGCTCGAGAGAACGTTGTTTTGGTGACGCTAATCGAGAAATTCGGTCCAATCAAGCTGCGGGTCATCCACGATGAGCGCGTCGATAGCTTCTACGTTAAAGCACATGCCGTTTACTACTCGCACTTCACGAATGTGCTACTTCTAGACGCAGATAATTTTGCACTACGAGACCCGTCATTCTTGTTTGCGTCGGAAGAATTCAGGGAATATGGAGCCGTGTTTTGGCCTGACTTCTGGTATCCTGGCAACACGATCTTCAATCTCCATGCGCAGAGCCTGGCCTGGGAGCTCTTAGACATCGACTATGTCGACATGATGGAGCAAGAGAGCGGGCAGGTGCTCGTGAATCGTCACAAAAGCCGTACAACGCTCAACAAGCTTCTGTTTTACGCAACCCATCGTCCCAATCTGATTGCAAAGCTGCAACTTGCGTGGGGAGACAAAGATTTATTCCGGTTCGCTTGGCTCCAATTGCGACAGCCTTTCTATTTCAATGATCATCGCCTGCCTGGCGCTTTGGGAGTCATCAATCACGAACGTCAGCGATTTTGTGGGCTGAGTATGGTCCAATACGACCTTGAAGGCCGTAGAATCTTGTTTCTCCATCGTAATACCATCAAACTGACTGGCAAGGTCAGCACTGCGAGCCAAGACAAGCGCTTCTGGAAATTTTTACAAGAGTTTCCAGCACATGATGCTCTAGAGCAAAACGAAGATCCTGAATATGCATTGATCCAGTCATTTAACGGAGGAGTTCTCTTCAACGAAACATCGTGTTTTGGCCTGAGGCGATACCAAGACAGACCTAGCGTCCAGATCATTGATGTGAAGCAGACCGGTATTTTTGGGGATATTGAAGAACGAATAATCGCATTTGCTCAAGAAGCACATCGATTGATGACTCCTCTGGCCAAGGAGATCAATACATGATATCTTGGGCTTCTATAGATCTTTGGCGTGTGACTTCAGATACCTGCTCAATCGTTTCGAAGGCAGAATACGGTTCAACTGAGCGATATTTGGCGTCCTGGATGCACTTTTGGTAATGAAGAAACTCTTTTGAATGCGATTCCATGTCCTCCTCGTATTTAGGCTTGTCCAAAAGACCTTGTTGGTCCTTCAGGTGGTTGCAGATGCGAGCCTGAAAATACGCAATTTCCCTCAATCGTTTAATGTCTTGTGTCGCGAAGTGCATTTCCTTGCTCTGCTGTAATCGCTGTAACGCAGCCCCAATCATCGTGTTGTTTTCTTGATCGTCGCTTGCAGCAACAATAGCTTTTGCTAGTACCAATAGACTTTCACCACGTAAATGAACGTCACCATGTTCGACCACCAAGTCCATTTGGTCGTTGATAAGGTCGATGGCAGTTTCAGCTTTACCTACTGCCACTTGAATCTCTGCCATGACGACGTGGGCCTCCGCCAGCAACAGATCATAGTGATGATTACCACAAATATTGATGCACTTCAAAATAGCATTCAACGCAGCAAATGGAGCATGCGGCAAAGATGCGCGAAGTTGATACCGACTTTTCGCAATCAAAACTTGGGCACAAAGGAAGGCAAACCCTCGCTCTTCACAGGTCACAGCAACTGTTTCGAGCAAGTTGAGTGCCTTTTCAAACTCATTCTGTTCCCCAAACCACGTTGCCTTCATAAGTAAACCTTCCAAATGCGCTGGAAAGTCATGTTCCATTGGTGAAAGCGACAGCATTGCGTTCAGATGCGTTTCAGCCCTTCGGTATTCGGCTCTTCGCATCGACCATTTATACATTAAATAATGAAGCATCCGCTGGAAAGATGTTTGAAGCATCAGAGAGCATGCTTCGTCGTCTTGGATCTTCTTGGTCTGGTCCACTAGGAATTTCAATCCGTGCTCATAGATACTTGTCTTTTCGCATTTCATTCCAATCTGAAGGCGAAATAAGGCCATTCTGCTAACAGTAGTGGCTAATTCACACAATGTCGCCGAATCTTGGTAGCATTGCAAATACATTTTATCAAAAATATTACCAAGTGTTCGATTACCGAAGATGTGCCAGCCAGCTGCAGAGGCCATACAAGTTTTCCCACTCAGCGACCATACTGTATCAAGTACAGCATCGACCAACTTTGAACCATCGTTCAAGTTATTCGAGCTGTTGGTTCTAGCTACCAGCTGGGGATTTATCACCTGCGGATTCATGTTTCCAACACCTCTGACGCCACCACCGCCTCCCATACTTGAGACAGGCATATTTACGGACAACAATGTGACCGATTCGGTCGTTTCTTGAAGACGAAGCCAAACGTGAACTGGACGGGCAGCCGGTGTCTGAGCTACAAACATATGAGCTAACCGATGAGAAGTAGCTCTGGATACACCGCTGCTCAAATCAGTTCCGCAACTCAACTCACTTTCCATCTGCGTCAGTGTCGACAAGACCTGAAGCGACGGTAATTGGAGCTCTTTGCTTCGTTCCATACAAGTTTCGACCAATGCAAGCACTTGCTGTTTGGATTTGCCGAGTTTCTGGTAAATACGAAGAAGCCACGAAAGTGCGAATGCGACACAGACATGGTCACTGTAGTGCTGCGCTACACGAATCGCTTCCTGGATACTGTCGTGAGCCGCCTCATACTTGTCAAACATAATCTGCAAACCCGCGAGATTGAGCGCTGCATACTGAATGCCAGTTCCTTGAAAGATGACCACAGACCCACGACTACTAGAAGAATCGGACAGACCCGCGCCATTGCCACCCGTGCCATTATTGGTGGGGCGCTGCCCACGCTTTGAAAGTGTCACGTCGTGATATTGGTGCAAGCAGTCCAGTGCAGCTTGATAGTCGCGTCGATGCAACACATCCAGATATCTAGCAAACAGTACTCTTGGCTCCGAAGGCTGGGTCGACACAAACGACTGGATCCTCTTTGACCACGGGTTCTGCGTGAACGCACTACCGCTCCTTGTGAGTCTCTGCTCAATGCTTTGAATAGTGTCATTGAGGATGAACTTCATTTGGTCATCCGACCACACAGCACCAGGCTTTTGACCCATCGGAACCTCATCTAAGCCAGACGTGATGTCTGGAGATTGAGCTGGGAACATTCTGCCAGTGGTGTCACTGGAGGCAGCAATGGGGGAGAACGGCATGTCGTCGTCCTTCGGCGAGGCTTTCCAGCGATGCACAGCCGATCCCACGGGCGAGGACACGCTAGCACGTTGTACGTCCTGCTGATACATCACCATGTACTGCGCAATATCATCGAAGAGACGAGAGATCCCATCGAAGAGCTGTTTGTTCACAGCCAAAAGGAACTTGCGCACGAACACGCCCAAGAGACTGCTGCGGGTCACAAACGAGCTGGCCGACTCGCCTACAGCGTCGCCGTCCTCTCCAGCTCGGACCATGGGTGCCAGGCATTCAGTGATATCGTCCAACAGGTCGCTCACGCCATCTGGGGAATCCAATTGTGCAAACTTATCCGCAAGTGCAGCCGATAGAATGCCAAACTCCTCTTCACTCGGAATCGCTTGGTGCAGACGCTGCAAGAGCACGAAGAGACTCGTCTTGGGGCTATCTAATGGGCACAACGAACAGTTGAATGCCAAACTGTGAGTACTCACGCATTGTAGTGCACAAAGAACGATTAGAAGGAGCTTCCCGCACCCAGTGGCTCTTCCGGCGCATCTTGCAGCGGCTGCTGGATCTCTTCGCTCAGGAACCGCGCGAGTGCGTTAAGCGCTGAGTGGGACAGTGTGGGCACCTCCTCCATAGACATGCTGCGGTCTCTGCTGGTACTAGTGGACGCATCTGGGCGCTGCTGGTGCACGTATTCAGCCACCAGCAGACACAGACTCAGCAGGTAGCTGTTCACCTGCCGCATGTTGCTCAAAATGGAGTACCGGTTGAAATACCGGTAAGGATTCATATGTAGAAGTCTTGGATTGGTGGAAACAAGATTCAAGAATATATGTGATTGGTTGAAAATAATTGTATGGACACTCCTGTGGCGCCACACCCGCGTTTGCCTCTGGACGACGATGCTCGTCTTGCCCTGAAGCATCTCGCCCGAGTGAACTATTCCAGCGCCCTCTACCTCTCCCCCCGATCCCTTAATGCGCCGCTTCAGCACCAGCAGCAGCACAGGCGACGCCAACAACCCCTTGCACCCGGCAGACGCGCTGCAGACAGCGGCTGCGGGCGACCTCGTGCCGCTCAAGCAGCGGCTGCAGGCGGCACAGCAGCTCGACGCGTATGTGCGGCAACTGGCGCCGAACCCGGCGCTGTATCTGTCGTATGAGCCGTACCTTCCGGCGCTGACGGCCATGCTGACTACTACAGCGTCCAAGGCCTCCGGCAATGGCTCTTCCGAGACGGTGCTGCACATGCTAGCGGCGCTGTCGAGCCACAACCCACGCAGGTCCGTTGAGCCATGCGCTACGAAGACAGAGAACTCTGTGCTGACTGAATGCTCGTATGTATAGATTCGCAGAGTGGATCGCGCAGCATGTGCATATGCAGATTGGTCAGGAAGCCGCGTGTGTGAGCTGGAGCTGCGCTCTGTTGCTCGAGGCCGAGACGCGTGTGCCGCTGGCTGAAACGACCAGCGAAAGCGGAGCCGAAGTCGTGCTCACGTGGACAGAGCGTTCGATGGAATTTCTGGAGCTAGATGCTGCCACAGTGCGCGTTGTCCAGATGTGGCGCTCGCTGCTGGATCTTACGGGCGATGGTTTGGTTGTGCAGCACATTGTCGCTTCGCTACTGACGTTGCTCACGCACAAAAGCTGCGATGAAGAGCTACACCTGCGCCCAATTGTATTGAAGAGGCTGCAGCCGCACTTCGTCGATATCGCAGACGTGCTGATTGGCTGGGCCATGAATACCGGCGCAGTGAGTCTGTTGAAGTGAGTAGTGAAAGCATGAAACTGCGCTGTGGATTGATTACTGATGGCTAGTGTGTCGTGACCTGTAGGGAAGAGATCATCAGTTTACTACAGCACATGCAACAACTCTGGGCGGATAACAGCGTTTTCAGTCTACAGCTTCTGAACTCGTTCTCGAATGTAAATGAGCATGAGCATCTTCATTCTATTCCTCGGTTGGCGATGATGTTTACGTTGTCTGTTAATGTCTTGCTCAGGATATAGTCAATCTATGTGACACTTCCATTGACCAGCAAGTCGATGACTGCTCTCGTTTGAGCGTTTTGACTGTTTGCTTCATGATGGTAGCACATTGCGTCCCAAATCTAGGTGCGTCCGCTGACTATAGGAACAGGCAGCCATAGAAGACTTCACTGAAGCCCTCTCCTTTGACAAACAGCTCTTTCTTCGTCTTCTGGAACATCAAGCTTGCTTGCTCAAGTACTCCAATGTGGTGTTTCACCTGAGAGTAACCCGTACTCGTGAGTGTGTACAGTATCTGCCTTTTGAAAATCGCAATGCTGATGGCTTGTGTGTCTTGTCCGCAGGTTATTTTGTATATCTAAGTGTTCTCAATACCTCACATCTCTGTCCAAGTCTGCACCAAGCGCATTTGCTCGCCTGTCCGTGCTAGCGACCCGATTTCTCCTCGTTCATGGTGCAGCACTTATTCGAAAACGTGGTAGCAGCATCGAAGATCTTGGATCGATCCTTGAAATGGCAACTTCGTTGTTGCAAAATAGCACTGGCGGTTTGGGTACAACTCTTGACTTATCAGCAAAGCAAGATGTGATCGCTGTTCTTGTTGGAATTCTCCCTAGCGCTGCACAAAAGGGGAGCAGTGATTCACAGTCTACACGAATACTTGAAGCATGGCTGGAGCTTTCCTGCTTCAGCAAATTGAAAAGCTTAACGCGGTTGTGTGTCCTTTTGGTCCGGACTGGAGGGTTTACATCGTTAAAGGTGTGCCCACCTAAACTACAGCAGCATTATAATCACGCTATATGCCTAACCGACCGTGAATTATGTAGGCCTTGGCAGCAACTGCTCTAGATAGACGTGGCAGTGACGAGACATTACGATCGGACCATTGCTTCTTTGTCTTCTACGCCAATTGCTTTATTCTGGCTTCAAAGGACCCATCAATATCCCGATTGCTTCAATTTGAACCGATTGAAGTCGCTGACGAAATCATTAATGATTTGGTCGCCGCTATGCAAAAATTGCTTGATTCTCAAGATCATTACCAAGAACTTCACGTCGTACTGAAGATGAGTCGCTCCATGCTTGGCTTGCTGTCTCGATCCAGCAATGATACCTCAGACGCCTCTGTGGATGCCGCTTTAATGGTAATGCGCTGTACAGTTCATTTTTTGTCTAATCCTATTGTAAATGCTGTGCCGGATGTTAACCGAGCGGTGGAACATCTTGGTTTGGTCAACTTCGTTTTGTCAAAACAAGTGTGGGCGTCAAAAATATCTTATGAGCTAAATCTCCAGCTCATTGATAATTTATCGAGTTTTCTGCAGGACGAAAGAACACGAAAAAAGAGTCTGGAAGTTCTCACACTATTGGCACGCCTTCACAGAAGCTCCCCTGTTGCAGTCCGAATTTTTGATGTTTCGTTGAATCTTTTGCTGGATCAAGATAATAGTGTTCTTAGCTCGAGTATTACTGGTATTCTACATGAAGTTTCAGGAGCAACTTTGCTTTTCCAGCAGTTCCTTACCCAAGACGAAGTGCCACACAATCAAATGTCGCTATCTGAAGCGTTTTCTATGGTTGATTTCGAGTCGGTTCTTCGCTTGATGAATACGCAAGAGAGTGATCCAAGTGCTTGGTTCTCAGTCTGTAGAGGTATACACGATCGCATACAAGTTACGTACAGCATGCCAGTGCTGTCAAAGGCTTCAGTTTTGCTCAATATCGTCCGTCATGCAGCATTGTGGTGTGTGCAGAATCGTTTGCGCACTCATTTGGGTGGCCCAGCACAAATATTTGCATATATTGAACGTCTTTTGGTAGTTTATGGATCATCTCGGTCTGATGAAACGATGAGAGCAGAGCTGCAGTTAGTACGCACAACTGAATCTCCTATTCAGCAGCTTTGGAGTCTTTCAAGTGCAATGACACTTGAGTTTGTGATGGCGCTTGAGACATTCATTTCACACGAGGTAACAGCCGAAATTCCAGACACAATGAATATTGAGGGTGAAGCGTACAAAGTTTCGCTCTTCTTTCGAACAAACCGGAAAGTATGCGACGATTGGCTTTGCCGAATACGACCTCTACTGTTAGCAATGTCACAACGTTCCTGCTGTACAGATCTTATTCGACATCACGCGCAAGCCATGGTGCACACAGCAAATCGCCGGATAAACAGAGTACTCGGAGCGTCAACAAAGCATGCTATGTCGGAAGAATTGCTCGAAGAGCTAAACAATTCTGAAAAGGAGTTGGACGGCGCGCTGTTCACACTTTGCTGCTGTGACGCAGATGCGAAAGATGTTGATTCAATTGCTGGAATGTATGCATGGGGGCAGTCCATTTCTACAGCGCTGAGCAGATTCTACCAAGAAGGTAGCAAACTCGTCTATATCGATGACGTATACCTGAATTCTGGGTGTTTTGGTTGGATGAAAGCGATATGGTGCGAGTCTAGTATGGAATATGAAGAGGCGATCAGTGAGTATGAGGTTATCTTGAATCCGATTGTGAAGAGTGGTGAGTTTTTCAGTGCGGGCGTATCGGATACTAGCTCGAATGGATCAGAGGTAAACTTTCGAATGTCACTGACTTCTTTGCTTGGTTGCATTAAGCACCTTGCGAAATGTTACGCCGCAGTCAGAGATTGGAGTAAACTACGAACTTTAATAGTCCGATTTATGAGCTATGTTGATAGGCTAGAAGGAAACAAAACAGCGGCAGATATGTACACGAGTTTGCTTGAAAATGCTACTGTATGGCGCGGTGAGCTTGACCGAATCTGTATTTTGGAGGCTGAGGACATTCAATCGAACCTTTATCGTGTGGATAGTAATAGGTTGTATACTCACGAAGACGTATTGAACGGTGCAGCACTGCAGACATGGAATATTGAACCAGCAGAGAAACGCTTATTCGATGGAACTCAGAATTTTCAGAATCAAGATTTGGATAGCTTGATTGGGTCTCTGGGGACGTTTATTTTGAATCCGAATTATATTTACCGATATCCATGTGTCCGCACGAAAATGACGAAGGCGTCAGAAAAAGCAATTATTGCTCTTGGTAATATTTCTGCTGCGGGTGGCAAGCTGCCACCTGGAATGAGCCTTGTCGCCTCGATTGCGTCGTCTGACGGCAAGTTGGACGAATCAAAGCACGATTCAACATCATGGAGCCAACCATTTTATAATCTCGTGGCAAAATCCCAGGCTTCATCATTGAATGCATTAACACGTGACATTGTTTCCGTATATCTCACGCGAACTGCAAAATTGGCTCGAAAGCAGCGAAATTTCAATTTTGCTGATCATTTGCTGAGTGATTCAAGTCGACTGGCCGCGTCGCTCAAAGCGCATGATTCACTTCTTTATGAAAAGTCCCTGCTCTTGTACGATCGTGGAAGCTGGAATGAAGGCCTCCGTTCTTTGCAAGAGTTGTGTGATCCGATTTTAAATGAATCACGAATGGGTATACCTCGACGTGATATCGATGATAAGCGCGTTCGCCCGATTCTCCGACTTGCTTCGGTCCTTCATCACGCAACAACTTTGCAAGATTTCCCCTTATCGCCTTCGCTGGCGTTGAAAGTGCCTGCCGGGATTGATACACATGCTGCTACTCCTGTACATGTGATCGATCAAGAAATGCCTCCAGACTACAGAAATGAGTTATGTGGACGACTCTTGTTTGCAGCGACGCAGCTTAGTCCAACGTCAGCTAAGGTATGGCTGCGGTATAGCAATTGGTGTTACGACCAATCCAGATTTGGGATAGATTTAGTAAAGGAGCAAAGTGGCTACATTTCTTTGTCAACCGATGAAGAGCTGGAATTGCTGACACTGTTGAACGCAATCCTTATCGACGATGAATATCGAGAGACGATCATGCGACAATTTCGTCTTTTGATGGATGAAAATGAATCCATAGTTCATAACCGATACGAGCAATTTCATCAGCTTTGCCTCAACATCAGTCCAAGTCGTGATATTGACGCTTTGCTGGCATTTCAAAAGCAATGTCACTCCAATGCGTTGCGGTTTCACAAGCTCGCAGCTCGTGGATATGGATTGTATCTTTCATGTGTGAAATCAGTTTGTGTGAATACTCGAATTCGAGCACACATGGTAACGGCTGCTCTTCGAGTTCTTCATCTCTTGACTGCATATGGAGGCGAGCAAGGAATCGCAGAAGAACTTGAGTTTGTTTTCAAGCAAGGACCATTAGGACCTTGGTGTGAACTTGTCCCGCAATTGGTGGCGCGAAATGCGCACCCAATTCCAATGGTAGCGTCGCATATTAGCTTAATGTTGAAGCGGTTGGCTCAGCACGCACCTCATCTTGTGGTGTATCCAGTTATAGCGGACTCACTTGCGGCATCAAAAAACACGAATGACGATGCATCACAAAGCGCAACTTCGTTGGATTCCGTTCTACGTGAATTGCGGTGCGAATCTTCTTCACTCGTGAACGAAATTCGACTGCTTGTTTTGGAGTTGCAGCGCATTTCTATACTTTGGGATGAAGCTTGGATCAGTGGACTCATGAAACTGTCTGCGGATGTATCACGTCGGACAAGTACACTTGAGAAAGAAGCAGCGCGCGTGGATAAAAATTCTTCATTGTCTGCGCTCGAAAAAAATGATTTGGCAAGAAGAAAGTTTGTGGCCATTATGAAACCTGTCCTAGTCGCTCTAGAAAAACTATGGGCTGAAACGTGCGGACGTGCTGAAACCCAGCATTCAGTCACCCCTCATGAACGTCAGTTTCTGCACGATTATGGCATCGCGATCAGCAAAGCTCTTGCTAGATTTCGCGAGTTTTTTAATTTGGATCTTCAAAGTGAATCATTCCCCAATGTCGCTGTGCCTTCAGAGTTATGGAGTCCGTTTGCTGAGATTTTGAAGGCGTTGATGAATTCTGCTGGTCGCAGAGACCACCTCCCACTTAAAGAAATCTCCCCAGGTATGGCAACGATCTCCTCTCGTGAGCACAGCACAAATATGCCCGGTGTGTTTTCCGCGAGAAGCGATGGGCTCCTTCAGCCTGTATCTATTCAAAGCATTGGACCTGTGGTAACTGTGCTGAAAACTAAAACAAAACCGAAATGCTTGACTTTCCTTGGGTCGAATGGCAAATCGTATAAATATCTCCTCAAGGCCCGCGAGGATTTGCATCTTGATGAGCGAATCATGCAATTTTTGACTACTGTGAACATGTTTTTAAATAGTGACAATCAAACCGCAAGTCGAGGCTTATCAGCTCAGCATTATAGCGTGATCCCGTTATCGCACGACGCAGGGTTGATCCAAATGGTGCCAGACGTGATACCATTATTTCAAGTGTATACAAATCGAAATGACCAAATAGCGAATGCCCGGAACCATCGTACGTCGCCGCCATCGAATGGACATAACGCCCATGAAAATGGACATGCTCCTCAGCAAATGCCACCGCCTCCGACTGCTGCTTTTTACTCCAAACTCAAGCAATACGGCGTCTCCAATATATCTCCAAACCACCGTTCCCAGTGGCCCCATTCTGTGCTTAGAACAGTTTTCCAGGATCTGGTTGCGCAACGTCCCCGCAACATTCTTCAAGATGAATTGATTCTGCGCTCTAACGATTTGCGCGAGAGTTGGCATAAAAGCGTCGTAATGAGCAAGTCGCTGGCTGTGATGTCAGTCTTGGGCTACATCGTCGGTCTTGGAGATCGTCACTTGGATAATATTTTGTTATGTGTCAAAAGTGGTGAGATCGTGCATATAGATTATAACGTATGCTTCGACAAGGGCCAAAAGCTAAAAGTGCCTGAGGTGGTTCCATTCCGTTTAACGCCCATGCTTCAGGATGCGCTCGGCTTGACTGGTGTTGAGGGCACGTTTCGTGCAGCTTTTGAAAATACTTTACGTGTCGTTCGCGGAAATGATTCTCGCGAGGCTTTGCTGACGCTTCTGGAAGCATTTGTGTACGATCCATTGGCCGATTGGACGTCAGAGTCACACCGCCATGGGTCTACGGGTGATTTAAAGGCAAGATTAGAAGTAAACGTGAATCTGTCTCTTTTTCTTTCTCGTGCAGAAGAAAGACGACAGGAAACGTTGCTTTTCGGACGCCAATATGGAGATCTCTCAGCAACTTTGTCGCAGTCTACACGGTCATCAACGACTCGTCTCGGTCTGTTGCTTCAGAAGATTATGACCATGCTATCATTGAAGATACAAGAGGAGAATATTTTAAAGATCATATCAGCACTTGAGAACCGAATCGTTGAGGCTGTGTCCTTAAGAGATGCAGTTTCCACAGAAATGAATAACGCGAAAATTCATTACGAATCTGTGAAGTCCAAGCTTATTCATTTTGCCGACGGATGTCTTATAAGACATCATCAGATTGAGCTATGGCGACAAAAATGTCTCGATTTTGCTCGGCAGAATGCTCACATTGCGTCGTTCCAGAAAATTGAATTGACCTCATTCCAGACTATTTTGAACAACATTTACCAAGTTGCTTCGAGAACGCCATCCTTGCTGCATTCTAATGAGCTGCTTGCGGCACTGTACGAAAAAAGCCAGATCGTCGATCGTGACGTTCTTCGGCACCGTCTTCAACTAGAAATGATATCAAACTGCTTGCGTCCTTATTTGGTGTCGTATGGTCAACTCCGCCTGGAAATTGATGAGTACATTATCAATGCAACCGGGATGTCCGGAAGTAATGTTTATGAGTACTGGTACAAACAGTGTACAGATGTCGCGAATCAAACTATTTTTTTTGGATCCAACAGTCCCGGTGCTTCGCTAGTTTCTAGCTCTACAACCATTCCAGCTATAACACGGATTCAAGCGTCTGAAGCCCATCGTATCGTAAATTCGATTGAGCGTATACAGGCTCATGAGGATAGTGCAAATGAGCATGTTTCGGCCAGCCGATACGATGAGGAACAATCTCACAGCTTATCGAATCTGGATGAATGTATTCAAAATCTCTCGAGTGCTATCAGTTCATTGAAGTTATCAAACGCACAAGGACAGAAATTAATGAAGCTTGCAGGTGGATTTTGGGTGGTACAAGCGATACACGAACTGAAAAACGTGATTAATCAGTCTATGAAGGCGAGTAATCGGCTGCAAGAGACTGTGGATCCCTTATTCCGAACACTGTTAGGTGTCGCAAAAGCAGGTGTGGCTCTTTCAGATCTAGTTTCAACGTCGAAGGGGTCCATGAAGCGAATCCGCGCGATAGATTTAGTGCATGGTCAATTGCAAGCAAAAGAGTCGCGTGGTAAACAAGCGAAAGCACTAGCATTGTATTGTGAAGTCATGCAATCTATCCAAGATTTTGTCAGCCTAGTTCGTGAAAATGCTCTCTTGGATCGACATGGCATCCAGACATACTCTGATCATTTTGCGGCATCAATTCAAGTGTTGAAGGAAGCATTGGCGTATAACCATGAGATAAACGGTTTATTTGAAAAAGTCTGGGGGTCTGGTAATATTAAACTTGACTCAGCTCCAGCAATTCAAGAGTTGCTTGCTGCCGTGTCAGTAATCATTCAGAAACTATCCAGTATGATGGAACTTACTTCACATGCCCTGTATTCTGTTTCTTCCCCAAACACGGTGATAGACTCTGTTTCAAGGAGTTGGACCAGTTTCTTAGTATCTATCTGCGATCATTTACTGACAAACCGCGATGATGTTTTGATTCTGGTAACGAAATTCACCAGCGACTTCACTGGAAAGACTCTTTCCAGATTGCTTGAGCAAATGTTGCAAGATATGGTTGTGAGTGAATGGAAACTAAATTTCACTTTTGATGATGTGCACTCAGGAGAGGATTTGCATGATCAATGGGATGCACTCGTTACGAGCCATGTTCCTGATATTTTTCTATCAGTAAATCTATCAAGTAGCGCTGCTGAAAAGTTGTTCAGATCTGTAACCACAGCTGTGGTAGAAATCATGCGTCAATGTGAGGTCCTAGCTGCGAATCAGTGGCAGTCGTGTGAATCTGAGCGCTGGAACTCTAAACTAGTGCAGTTGCAGCGTTCGTGTCAATGTCAGCTTCGATACTTTAGCTGGTTCAGTCAGGAAGACCCCAATAGTCTAACTCAAGGTCAGTTGCTCTCAGTTTTGTCAAGCCAAATTGGTTCATTAAACCGTTTGATGGCGGAACAAACGGTCATCGAGTCATCTGTCCTTGAACTTGCGCAGCAACTGGAATATATTGCTTCGCAATTGTCTCTAGACTCAATGAAGAGCAAGACAAGCTCAGCGCAGAGCGCTGGTGAAAATGCTATGGCTGAAGACAGTTTGTACGGTCAAGTTCAGTCGTGCTATGGAGCAATCTCGTCCGTTTTCGAATACGCACGCGGCCTTGCGGACCTCGTACAGGGTGTTAGCGTGCTTGAGACGTCGACTCGTGCGCATAGCACAGTCATGGCTCAATCTGTGGCTTTGGAAGTGGACCATATCGGTAAATCTTTGATAGAAGACACTGTGAACGCTGGCCAGACATTGAGCTCTCAACAAACTAAAGTTGCTGAGCATGAATCAACTCAAGCAGCTTTGGAGAAAGAGTTAGCCCAAGTACGCGGAGATCTCGCTTCGGTTGCCGCCTCTATTTCAGCACAGGAGCAGTCTGTGATGATGCTATGTGAGGCACAGAAGAGTGAGTTACTCTCAGTTGCAAAGGAAATTGCAGCTCCAGCGAAGTGTCTGCTGTATCTGCTGACATCGTTTCAAAAACTGAAAACTCCGTCCAAGGACAAGATGGTGACAAGGTCAGCTATAATTCATGCGCGTTCGGAAGAGTTTGCGGACAGCTTTTCGTTCATGGAAAATGAACGACTCGTGAAGATTCTGCTCAAGAACATTAAGTCCGTCAAGGCGCTAAAGAGTCTTCAAAACGTGCTGGAGCGACATGAACAGGACTGTGCCAAGCTCCATGAAACTATCGCAGGATTGTGCCCTGCCCTGCGTAACCTTTTGGCTGAATTACCTGAAGCAGAAAGCGGAGATCTGCCGACATCGTTTTTGACCATCGCGCGAGGTGGTTCTCGTCCAGTATCCACGCACGATGAAGTGCAGTCGATGGCTATTGCACGTGCGCTCGTGCAGTTCGCTCGAACTGTGGGATTCCCTCTTGCTGGCGACACGAACACGCAAGAAAACCTTCTCGAAAATGGCGCCATGCTTGTAAACCACTGCTTTGAGTTATTTTTTGAGGCCACGGAGCTGGCGGACCGGTTTTCAAGCACCGCCGTGAGCCAAGGACAGACGAGCAGTAGTACCGACGAAAACGATCTGCAGGATGACGACGATGGAGCCTCAGAACTGAGCAATTCGCTCTCGGCCTCTATGGATGTTACAGCACCCAGCGCATACGACAGAGAGAAATCGGGTGCACCCACGCAGGAGCAAAATCGCTATGGTCTGCAAGTGTTAAAGCGGATCCAGGACAAGCTCTCAGGATATGTTGATCACCCAGGAGCAAGCGCTGGAGCGAGTATGTTCACTGTCGAGCAACAGGTATCGTGGCTCATCGAAGAAGCGACCAAAGTGGACAATCTGTGCGTTATGTACGAAGGATGGACGCCGTGGATTTGAGCTAAATTCTTGTGCAGAGAATTGCAAATAGACTGAGTTCAAAGGAAAGTGATGAAGTGAAACATAAGAATCTCTGCCAAACTAATTTCGTCACCTTCAATCACGAAGTCGTTTCTTCAAGATCGCATGCCCTACACGACTTCGCTTTGGCTGGGTACGTCTACATCTGCTGATGTTTGCTATGACTGTGAGACCATATGAAGCACCTAATGGGTTGAGCGAACACACAGACCACAACGCAACAAATTAAAACGTGCAATGTCCCAATGAATCGAATGGAGGGGAGCACATACAGAAATTCCGATTTCTGGATCTAAATCTACGATTTGCATCAAGGGCTGTCACAGGATAAACAAACCGTAGGATTCACCTTAATTCCACACCAATGTCAACTAACCACAGCGAATCGCGGTGCGGAATCGACTTTCCAGTTCGAAAGGATGCGGGTCACTCACTCAGGCGTTGGCAATTAGACTCTTGTTCGATACACAGTATCGTGTTAGGCAACTGAACAGATTATTCAGTGTCGACTAGAGATCTCGTGATCTTTCCCGTGTCATCTCGTTTACAACCATCGTGCTTCTAGATCTGAAACTCAAGCTCTTCTCTCACGTGTTGGATTCATACAGGCGCTTCCACCGGTCGCGTTAACATTAACCTTTGCTACTCACTGGGACTTCACCATTTTGCTCTCAGAGCTTCCGGCGTACTGCTTGAGCTCCTCGTATTCCTGCTGGCAGAACTCCAGGAACGCCTTGGGATCCAGACCGACAGTCGGATCCACTAGCACATTCAGTCCTAGCTCATCGCCAGCCGACAGGATCGCGATGCCCAGATTCACAGACGGCGGCGGCGGCACGAAGCCGAAGAAGCCAAGCATCTTGTGGCTGCACATGCTGAGCTCGAAAGACGACGCACGTACATTAGTGATCGCGACCGAGATCTTGGAGGTCGAAAAGCGCACGATCTTCTTGATGATGTTGATTGGCAGCTGCGCCACCAGGTTGCTGCCTGTGTAGGTGAACACCTTCTCGAGCGAATTCTTGGCCTCGCCCATAGACGCCTTGACCAACTTCAGGCGCTTCACGGGGTCCGCCACGCCCAAGGGGAAATCAATCACGAGGGACGAGAACTTGTTGCGCGCCGTGTTAATGACTTCGGTGGTCGCTCGCATGTCCACAGGGATGGCAGCTCGTACAGTCAGGCTGGGCGAGATGGTCTCTCCATTGGCGAGCATGGCTCTGCGCATGGCACCGGCGACGCATGTAAGCATGACATCGTTAATGGTGGCGTGGAACTTCTTGCCCACGGCCTTGGTGGTCGTGACGCTGTATGCCAAATGCGACGACAGGCGCTTGGTAGTGCCGCCTTGCTTCTTGAACATTGTCGCGGGTTCCACGCGGAAGATCAAGGCAGCAAGCTTGCGTCCGATCACAGCAGACGACCAGAGCACGAGCAACAAGAGACCACCGAGCGTGTGCAAACGCTCCTTGGGTGTCGGTGCGGGTTTCTTGGGTTGGCTCTTCTTGGCTTCTTGCATCTTAGCGATCATAGCGTCAAACTGGTCCACATTGTCACTCAGACGCACCATGGCCATGGATAGCGAAGCACCGTCGCCAATACAGTGGTGGACCTTCCAGGCCAGTTGCGTGGCCGGACCGCTGCCTTCCTCGTTCTCCTGGATGACGTGTAGCTCCCAGAGCGGCTTGGAGAAGTCCAGTGGTGTGTTTACAAGTGACTCCACGTACGACATTGTGGTCTCTTGGGGACCGAGCACGTGCTCAGTGATGTTCTTGCCCACGTTGTAATCCTCGACCTCGACGAACGTCCAAGGCGTACCCACGACAAGCGAGCGGAAGCGCGAGAAGAACGAATCCGACGTCATGCGCGTCTGCAGACGCTCCACAATCTCGTCGCGGGACAGACGACCTCCCAAGGTCAAGACACTTACGGGAATGGACAGGTTCGTGGCGCTCTCGGTAACCAGTGTGGTGAGGCCAATGTTGGACATGCGACGCTTGAGCTTCTTGCTAGCGCTGGTCTCGCGTTCGCTCTGCTGCTGCTTAGCATGCCAGAAAAAGAGCACCACGCTCACCAGCAGCAATGCCACCAGCACTTGCACAAGCACGGCGCGGGGCTCGGGCAGCAGCGGCGGCGTCGTCAGCGTTGCTTCTTCCATGGCTTCTCGATCCTTGGTCTCGTCCAGGAGCTACTTTATGGAATGACTCACGACTAGATTACGCCGGCTGGTCACGACGGCCAGATTGGTAATTTGTAAAACTTGCGTGCATACGTAATAACCGTCAACAAATGGAATGGTGACGCGTACACCGTAGAGTCCCGACTGGAGACATCAGACCGCCCGGGTTTTTATGCACACGAGAGGCTTGTGCCACAAACCAGCTTCTCTGTTAAGCGTCACTGCAGTAAGTGACGACAGCCTCGTCATCGATGACACCGCATGTCACAGTTACAAAGAGAGCGACCGCATTTTTCTTGCGTCTACAGTAGTTTAAACGAATACAAACACTTCTGACGTGTACGGTACTTCGGCTTCAACAGTGTCTATATTTCTTGCGTGCAATTTACTACAAAAACCTCGCCTGGGAATCGTGAAAAAGGGGGGCGATTAAGGTTTTACGCCGCTTGTTGCACGTGGAGGCAGCAGATCTCATCGCGAGTATAATATGAACCCCACGTACCCTCCGCGCGGGTACGCGGCGGCCCCGCAGTCGAACCCGATGTACGCGCCGCAGCCTGGCGCCCCAGGAGCCTTTGCGCAGCAGCAACCAGGCGGCCCGGCCGCTCCACGGAGCGCTGGAGGTCCACCTCATCCAGGTGCGTCCACGTGGCAATGACTCGATGAGGAAAGACATACTGACACATGCATTGTTGCTTCAACTTGCTGCTTTATTTCTAGGATACGCTGGCGGTGGTTATGGACAGAGTACGTGGACAGCCCGTGCGTATTGGAAGCTGTACGCACTGGATCTGACTTGAGATTGATCGTTGCGTAGATCCACAACAGCGATCAGGTAGTGGGATGATGTCCATGCCTGGAGCCCAGCAACCACCAGGTACGATGCAACTCAACATTTGTCCAAGCCTTTGCTCTGACTATAGAGTACGAGTCTCAACATCCATCTCATACGTCACAGGTCGCGGATTTGTCCCTGGACCTCCGCAAGCCATGCAGCCTCATGGTGCTCCGGCTGGCTTTGGTCCTCGTCAGGGTCCTCCAGGCGGATTCCCTAGCGCTCCAGGGGGATTCCCAGGAGCAACTCCGCAGGGTCCTCCCAACAGCAACGGAATGACCGCTTCCAGTCGCCCGGCGCCCTTTGGAGGTGAGCTGATTGGCTTTCATCAGCGCTTGGCTTGGGTCTCATTATTACGCCATATAGGTCCTCCGCAAGCCACGGGGCCCATGTCAACCGGCAGTATGCCGCCACCGCAGATGAGCCAGTTTGCGCCAAGAGGTACCATTGCTCCTGTTCGTCTGCTTCTCCCAGTGGACGTCCCATTGACTCTGGATTGTGACAGGCCCTACGCCCAATGCGCCCAACCGCTCACCTTTCCCAGGCCAAGGACCTCCATCCTCCAACGGCAAGCCAAGCGGATTCAGTGGCCCACCTGGTGCTGCTTCTTTGAACCATAGCCAGGCTTCAGCTCCCGGCATTCCAGGTGCTCAGGGCGCTCCGTTCAGTGGCCCTGTAGGGAATCGTCCATTTGGTGGCCCTCCTGGCCCTCCTGGCCCTCCTGGCCCCCAGGGTGCGCCGTATAGCGCTAGTGCAGCTCCTCTGGGTAAGCCAGGCCCGCCTCAGTTCCAAGCGGGACCTCCAGGACCTCAGCAATTTAAGGCCGGACCTCCGGGTTCAGGAGCGAACGTGGGACCTCCAGGCCTGCATAGCCCGCCGCAGCAAGGAGCTACGCTTTTCCCAGGCGCTCCCCAGAAAGCAGCGACTCCGTATCCCGGTGCTCCGCAGTTCGGCGCGCCACCAGGACCACAGGGCGGTGCTCCTCAGTACGGAGCTCCTCCAGGTGCTCCGCAATATGGAGCTCCAGCAGCCAGCCAATTCGCGCCTCCAGCTCAAGGAATTCCTCAGCCAGGATACGGTGGTGCACCCCAGCAGCAGCCCTCGCCTCAGATGCAACAAGCCCAGCAGCCGAAGCAACGCATTGACCCGAGTCAGATTCCGCGCCCTATCGTGGCGTCAGAGCGCATTCAATACGTTGCTCGTGGTCACACTGTCACTATGCCGCCACCGGCCTCGAGCGACTTCGTGTGCGTGGATGAAGGATGCTGCAACCCTCGTTTCATCCGCCCAACGCTGAATCATGTGCCGACGAGCAAGGACGTGCTCAAGCAGTGCGGTCTGCCACTTGCGGCTGTGATTTGTCCTCTGGCTGATTTGAACGAGGACGAGCTGCCGATTCCTCTTGTGGACTTCGGCCCCAACGGTCCACTGCGATGCACGCGATGCCGCGCCTACGTGAACTCATTCACTAAGTTCGTCCAGGGCGGACGCAAGTTTGTGTGCAACATTTGTACGCTCCACAACGAGACGCCGCGTGATTACTACTGCAGTGTGGATCAGAACGGCCGTCGCCGCGATATCCAGGAGCGTGCTGAGCTCTCGCGTGGCTCGGTGGACTACATTGTACCCTCCGCGTACACGGTACGCCCTCCGCAAGAGCCTATCTTCGTGTTTGTGCTGGACGTGTCGCTCTTCTCGTTCCAGACTTCGCTGGCCCCCGCGGCATTGGATGCCATTAAGTATATTCTGCCGTCGCTCGCACAGAACAAGCGCAAGAAGATCGGCATTGTGACTTTCGACACCGCGGTTCACTACTACCGCATGGACCACAACGACTCGATATCGATGAACATTTGCCCGGATATCGATGATCCGGTGGCTCCATTGCCTCCGAGCAGCTGGTTAGTCTCCATGGAGGACCCCAACGCTCAGCAGCGCATTAACGACTTAGCCGATCTCATCATCAACACGTTCCAGGCAACCAACAAGAACCAAGCTGTCTCGGGAGCCGCACTGGGCAGTGTCGTGGACGCTCTTTCAGTGTCAGGCGGCCGCATTATCATGCTCCACGCTGGTGCTCCTCGCATCGGTGTGGGCAAGCTCAAGCGTGAAGAAGTGAGTGGCGCCTACGGCACGACCAAGGAAGTGGATCTGTACACGCCAGAAGACCAGAACCCGTACGAAGCCATTGCTCGTGAATGCGCTGAGAAGCATGTTTCCTTGGATGTGTTCTCTGTTGCCAACTCCTTCGCGTCGCTGGCGGATATTGGTCGCGTCTGTGAGCTGACCGGTGGTCGTGTTCAGTACATGCCTCAGTTTGAGAAGGAGAAATCCAGCAACGGCCATCACCTGAAGCTCACACTCCAGCGCATTGTGGATCGCGACTGTGGCTATGAGGCCGTGTTGAAGGTCCGTGTCAGCGCTGGTCTGCGGGTCGAGCGATCGTACGGCAATTTCTATACGCCTCGTGGTATGGATCGCGATGGCGTGGACGAGATGGAGTTCTCGGTGATCGACCAAGACCGCTCTGTGTGTGTGACGTTTGCGCACGATGAGCAGTTGTCCGAATCCAACGACGTGTGCATTCAGGCAGCGCTGCTGTACACGCGCAGCGATGGCATTCGCTGTGTGCGTGTGCACAATCTGGCACTCCAGGCGGATTCGTTGCTATCGAACGTATTCCGCTTTGCAGATCTCGATGCTACCTGCTCGGTCTGGCAGCGCACGTCGGCGAAGGAGTTCGTGGACAAGTCGCTCATGCGTGCGACGCCTTCTGCTGTGAAGGACCACTTGGTGGATCAGTGTGTCAGCGTGCTGTTCAACTACCGGAAGCATTGTGCTGCCTCTTCGTCGTCTGGCCAGTTGATCCTTCCCGAATCGCTCAAGTTGCTGCCGCTGTACACATTGGCCACTCTCAAGAGCCGAGCTCTGCGCGGTAACTTGACGGGTAATCCGCCACGTGGTTTCATTGACGTGAGAGCCGATGAACGCGTGATGATGATGGGACTGTTGAATAGTCTACCTGTGGAGTTTGCTGTGTCGGCTGTGTACCCGAAGCTGTACAGCATTCACGACATGACTGAGGATTGCGGAGGCCTGGATGACGAAGGCAAGTTCATCCTGCCGCCTCAGTTGCCGCCGACTGCCGAGAAGCTGGACGAAGGCGGTATTTTCCTGCTGCATTCGGCCATGGCCTGCTATCTGTACATTGGCCCTCGCGCTTCCAGCGAGCTGCTGCTTGAGCTCTTTGGTACGGAACACGCTGACACTGCCGAGACCACGCTGGATCTGTTCGAGCGACTGGAGCACGAGACTGAGGATTGTCTGCGTGACCGCGTGCGCAACCTGGTCGAATACCTAAACTCGAGCATGCCCATTTCGCAGCCGCTAGAGATTCTGACCAAGAACGACTGGCGCGCGAATCGCTTCATGAGCGCGCTGGTGGAAGACCGCACGCGGAACGACGTGTCGTATGTGGAGTTTTTGGTCCAAGTGCATAAGAAGATTCAGTATAAGTTCCACTAGAGCCCAAGGCGGCGCAGGATGAGGAATAGGAACTTCACAATGCAGCCATGTTGACTGTTATCAGAAGCACGTAGTATCCTCTAAAGTGCGATTTGTGTACAACTGTTGCTGTCCACTAAAGTACGAATTGCCGTTGCTGGTGCATTATCTAAGCAGGAAGAGATTAAAATGCCGCCAAGCGGTAGCGATACGTTCAAGCTGCTGCTGTCGACAGACAACCACTTGGGCTACGCAGAGAAGGACCCAGTGCGGGGCAAGGACTCGTTCCGCACGTTCCAGGAGATCCTGCGGCTGGCGCAACGCGAGAACGTGGACCTGCTGTTGCTGGCCGGCGACCTGTTCCACGACAACAAGCCGAGTCGCGCGACCATGTACCAGACCATGAGTCTGCTGCGCACACACACCATGGGCGACGGGCCCGTGGCCTTCCAGGTAGTGAGCGACCAGAGCCTGAACTTCCCTAACTTTGGGCTCGTGAACTTCGAAGACCCAAACTACAACATCCAGCTGCCCGTCTTCAGCATCCACGGCAACCACGACGACCCGGCTCGCGACGGCAGCACGCACCAGTCGCTTGCGGCGCTGGACCTTCTCAGCGCTGCCAACTTCATCAACTACTTCGGCAAGTGCGACAAGGTGGACGCCATCGAGGTCTTCCCCGTGCTGCTGGTCAAGGGCGCTACGCGCGTGGCCATCTACGGTCTGGGCAACATGCGCGACGAGCGGCTCAATCGCATGTTCGCGCAGCAGAAAGTGGTCTTCCGCCGCCCCGCGGAGGACCCAGAGCAGTGGTTCAGCATCTTTGTGGTGCACCAGAACCGCGACGACCGCGGCCGCGGCAGCAAGAACTGCGTGCACGAGAGCTTCATCCCGGACTTCATTGACTTCGTAGTCTGGGGCCACGAGCACGAGTGCCTCATCAACGCGCAGGAAAGCGTCAAGGGCGACTTCTTCATCACGCAGCCGGGCTCGTCCGTCGCGACGTCGCTGGTCGAAGGAGAAGCGAGACCCAAGCACGTGGCAGTGATGGAGATCAACGGCCAGAGCTTCCGCATGAGCAACCGCGTGCTCAAGACCGTACGGCCGTTCAAAATCGAGGAGATTGTGCTGAGCGAGGTTGAGGACTTGGATCCGAACGATCCGGATATCACAGAACGCATCCACGCTGTGCTGGACGAGCGAGTGCGGGAAATGCTTGGCGAAGCAGAGATCGAGCGACGGCAGCAAGAGGAGCCAGCACATCCGGAGCTGAACGAGATCCTCGTGAGACTACGCGTCGAACACACAGGCTTTCCAATACTCCACAACCAGCGCTTTGGCAGCAAGTACGTGGGCAAAGTGGCCAATCCAAACGACATCCTGCTCTTCTACAGACATCAGAAGGAACGCGCATCCATGAAGGACAAGAAGAGCAAGCTTGGTGGGATTCTTGATGAGCCCATTCGACCAACGCGACTTGATACAGTCACTATTGAAGATCTCTTGAGCAGCAATCTGCATCAACCAGACCAGAAGATGGTGTTTCTGCCCGAAGCCCCCATGGCGATCGCACTGGAAGACTACATCGTGAAGAACATTCCATCGGCCTTGGATGAGTTTGTGGATCAAATACTGGAAGAAACACAGCGGGAGCTGGTATCCAAGACCGAGACGAAGTCCAAACAGGATATCATGAACGCTGTTGAAAAGAAACAAGAGCGTGCGCAAGCAGAAGAGCTGCTGCAGATGCAAGAGAAACAAGACCGCGACAGTCAGTTTGGGTCCTTTAATAGTTCCTATCTCGAGTATGGCAACTCCAAATCTCCGTCTGTCGGGAATACGAACGAGGAAGGGAAGAATCACACCAGTCGATTTGGCACGCCTCGTAGTACTACGTCACAAGCGAATCGTCAAGCTCCAGAATTACGTGCGAAAGCAAACGATACAGAAGCGAGCATTTTGGACGATGACGAAGATGATGCTGCCTTCCTGGACTCGCGCAAGAAAGCAGTGCGCAAAAGGAAAGCTCCAAGCCCAGTCACGGTAAAGCCGAAACGAACTGCATCCACAAGAGCAGCAGCATCCACTCGAACGAAAAGGGCGTCTAAACCCGAATGGTTGTCGGAGGAGGAAGATCCTGATGTCGTTGATGACGATGGGGATGAAGACTTTGATATGAGCGAACAGGAAGAAGAAAGCGAATTATCAGTCAAACCTCAGCGAAAGCGAGCGACGTCTGCTGCAAAAACAGCCCCAAAAGGGCGCAAACGACTGAGAAAAGAGAGCGAAATTGAAGAAAGCGACGAAGACATGATGTTTATTGAGAAGCCAAAGCAAGCAGCTCCCAAACCCAAAGCAAACACTACCAAGAGAGCAACACGCGCTCCTTCAAAGCCGAGTCAAGACATTGACTTGGTCTCTTCTGACTCGGACCACACTGGCCGTGCTTTTTCTGCGCGCGCCTCTGCCGCTACATCCAAGAAGAAGCCGACACCACAGCGGAGAATTGACGACATGTTCCACCGCCAAGCCAAGACATCTACTGCCGACGATGAGGTCGAGAGTGATGCAGAGTTTACGCAGCTGGCTCGTGCTACGAAGTCGACTGGGAGTACCAGTAGCCGCTTCCAGCTGCAAGTTTCTCAGCCAGATACGCAAACGGAGCCGTCTCAAGTGCTTGGCAGTATCGGAGATGCCCCGAAACGTCGGAAGCTTCCTCTGTCCATGGTAGCGTCGTCTCAACAGAGCAGTCAAAGCTTGGCCCCTAAAGAGACTGCTCCTGCTCGCACCGGTTGGGGGCGATCAAGACGCTGAGAACGCTCTGCAACTATTCAAATATATGTAGATTTCAGCCAGCGTTTGGGTCTATGCCTGCTGCTCTCGCGTGCTCAATTACGCGTGTCTCTCCTAGAAATGGAAATCTACTTGGCTCACTTTCGGATCCAGATGCAGTGACGTCACCATTTACTCCTGTGGGGCTTCTAATGCCTCTTGCGGAGGCGTCTGGGGAAGGCTGGACGATAGCGTTTCGTCCTGAGCCGGATCTTGACGGACCCAAGTCTTGTTCTGGAAGCGAGGACGCATCTGCGAGTTGGCGAAGTACGGATTCCGAGGAGCAAACGGTGCAGCGCCAGCGTTCAGCGCCGGTGCACCTGCCTGCGGGGCTGATGTTTCCGCTCCAGCAGCTACTTCTTGTGCTGCAGCTTCGCCTCCCTCTCCAGCCGGGGCTTCAGCCTTGGCGACATTGGGATTGACCCATTTTCTATTCTGGAAAGCCGGTCGGGGTGCTCGTCCAGCGTGTGGACCGCCTCCATAGTAACCCATGGCGCGTGGAAATGGCTGCTGGGGCGGGAATCCCATGCCGTATGGGTTCATGCCGAAGGGAGGAGGTGGGTAAAACATGCCTGGGGGGCCACCAAAGGGCTACACAGACATCCTAACGTCAGTCACAAGGTCACATCCTGAACACCATCCAGTGCCGCCACTTACTTGAGGAGGGAATCCACCGTAGCCCGGTGGGCCACCACGGAAGTCTCCGGGGAACGGACCATCACGAGAGTATCGCTTGTCTCGGTCGCCGCGATCTCGGCGGTTGCCATCACGCGCACCCGTATCGTTCGGCGGAAGCGGAGGGTTCGCCGGCGGCTGTGAATCTCCGTCACGGCCATTGCGTCGTCGCGAGCCATTCCGGTCGGAGTCGCGGTTTTCCTGGTCCTGGCGGCGTTCATTGCCGCGTTCTGCTGATCGCGAGCCGCGCTTCTTCTTGTTGCTCTTGCCTGCATCCAAGTCGGCTTGGTCTGCGTTCACGGGAGGACCCAGCAGCTGCGATAGACGACCTCCGGATCCTCGTCGCTGGGTGGGTTTCTCTGGTTCACTTGTGGCCTTGCGCTTGTTGGACTTGGGCTCCTCGCGCTCACGCTCGCGCTTGTTTCCCTTGGTCTCGGTCTTCTCCTTGGCGACGGTTCCGAAGCGCTGCGAGCGCTTGGCCAGCAGCTCGCTGGCGTCGTTGCTTGAGCTGGACAGCGTGCGGATCGTGCCCTTGCTGCTTGATAGCGATACGACCTTCTTGCCGCTGGAAGCCTCACTACTCTTGGTCTTTGTCTCGCGCTTGGGCTCAGCCTCCGTGCTGCCTTCGTACGTGGGCAGGAGCTCACTGAGCCAGTCGACGAACTGCTCGGCCGATTCGTCACCAATGAAGTCGATCAGGTCGTGCGCGATCTGCGCCATGCTCTTTTTGTTGCCGACCATGACGAGTACGTATTCCTGAGGCAGCCGACGTACACATACAAACAGACGTCATTCTCCCCCTTCTAGTGTCTTTTGCTCTGGGTGGACGTGCGCTCTGCCGCTCTCGGCTGCATGACTTGCTCTCTCTTTTGTTCCCACACATACACACGCTCTCGTTCTCTCTCTCTCTCTTGGGCTTGTGAATGAGAACCCGCCACACATTACACAAGAGAGACCGGCCGCCGTCCACCACCAATCCCAAGCACAAGCGAGTCAACGTACCGCCATAACGTGGTCCACTTCGACGCCCAGCATCTCTGTGAGCTTGTCCTGCGTTCGCTTCTGGAGGTCGTCCTTCTGCGCGGCGGTGAGCTCAAGCGGGAACACGTAGTCTCTCGAGACGGCCATCCTGCTGCTCTGGTTGGTTTGCGCTTTCCGTCACTGCCTGGCAGTGCCAAGGCGGCTGGGAGAGATCCGGTACGAAACCGGTATCTCAGCAGTACCGCGGAGAGTACTGTCCCCACTCGATTTGAGAATAGAAAAGCTACTATTGAAGAGTGTTACAGTACTATACTCTGTCCGTTATGGCTCGAAGCGAACCTGCTGGCCAGGCGAATGTTCTCGCGTTATCTCGTGCGTTGGAAAAGCAATGGCAAAAAATGGATACTTGGTGGCAAGTACATCAGTGATCTGTTCCTCGCTGTTTCGTGTGGAGTTTGTGCATATCCAAGTTGGGTTGTTTTTGGTTGTGTACCCACACATGTCTTTCTAAAGTTGCTTAACCAGTCTTTATGTTGCGCTTCGGCTTGCGCGCAACTTCAAGATCCGACCATCACTCGCTGTTTCTGTGTTTAAAACAGGGGGCCGCAAAGGCCGCGCGTTGTTCATTTGAGATTCATTTGAAGAAACGCCCTCATGGAGACGCAGCTGCAACAGGACGACGAGGCGCTCAAGGCAGCAGCAGTGGCGACCGCAGCGCCGCAGACGGAGGACAAGAGCGACACGGAGGCTCTGCGGACGCTGCGCATCGCGTTTGTAGGAAATGTGGACAGCGGCAAGTCCAGTCTCATTGGTAAGGTCCAAGGCTCGGTCCTCGTCCCCGCTTGTGGAGCTCACGAAGACTTTTTGTATTGTTCAGGCACACTGATCAAGGGAGAGCTTGACGACGGACGAGGGCTCTCGCGCAAAGCCATCTTTCGACACAAGCATGAGGCCGAGAGCGGCCGCACCAGCAGCGTGGCCACAGCGTACTTGGGCTTCGCGGAGGACGGCGGCCAGATCCTGTCCAAGCGCGCAGGCAAGACGATCCCATGGGTGGAGCTGGCCAAGATTGCGCACAAGAGAATCCAGCTGATCGATCTGGCCGGCCACGAGAAGTACCTCAAGACCACAGTCTTTGGGCTCACGGGCATGCAGCCAGACATTGTGGTGGTCGTCGTGGGCGCCAACATGGGCGTGAAGCGCATGACCAAGGAGCATCTGGCCATCGCTGTGGCGGTACGAATTGCAACTGTTGGATTGTATTGACGCGAGACTGACTGTGTCTGCTGTGCAGTTGGAGATCCCGATCGTGGTCGCTCTGACGAAGATCGACATTGCGCCCAAGAACGTGGCGAAGGAGACGCTGCAGACCATCCGCCAGTCGCTTCGCCGCTACGGAAAGATGCCGATGCTTGTCAAGACCGAAGATCAGGCCACCACAGCAGCCAAGGGCATCCCGTCCAACCGCATTACGCCCATCGTGCCGTTGTCTAACGTCACGGGTGACGGTCTGACCAATATGCGCCGTATCTTCTTCGATGCATCGCCTGCTGCGCTGTTCAAGGCGAGTCTGGCAGCCTCGACACTCGCAACGACCAAGTCGAATCAGGAAGAAGCCGTTGTTGCAAATAAGGACTGCGCAGCCGATCAAGGCGTCGTGGAAATGCCCATCGATGAGACGTATCAGGTCCCTGGCGTGGGGTTTATTATCGCAGGTACGCTCGTGAGCGGCACATTCAAAGTGAATGACACGCTCCAGATCGGTCCGGACTACAGTGGCAACTTCCACAAGGTGCTCGTGCGCAGCATGGAGTCCATGTACGTGCCGCTGAAGGAGATCACGCCTGGGCAGACGGCGGCCTTGTCACTTCGTGCACTGAACAAGAAGATGGTGCTCAACCGTTCGACGTTCCGCAAGGGCATGATTCTTCTGAGTCCGCACGTGAATACGCACGACTACGTGTCGCAAGTGTTTGATGCGCGTGTGGTGATCTTGCACCACCAGACGACTGTCACAGTCGGCTACCAGCCCATGATCAACTGCCGAACAATCCGACAGACGGCGGAAATCATCTCGATTGAGTCCTCGAACCAAGATGCCATCCGGACAGGAGACCGAGCACTCGTCCGCTTCCGTTTCATCCACTCGCCCGAGTTTATGAAGAAGGGAATGCGCTTCGTGTTCCGCGATGGCCAGGCCAAGGGCATCGGCAAGGTCGTGCGGATAGTTCACGTGAACGAGAAGACAAGTGATGACACTTGATAGAACTCTACGTGAGTAGACTCACACAGTCACAGTATGCAGAGAAAAAGGGAATAAGGCAGGCGCTCCCATTATAATATTATGATTTGTATCATCAGATTCCACGACAGGCTTTTCCAGAGACAAAGCGATGCTATTAATTGGCCAACGGAGGTTATAGTGTCCTTGTGGGTGGATCGCAACGACATGTATGAATTCCTGTACGCAGTCAAGGCTGTTGGTTGTCGTCGCCCCCCTGCGTCATTAAATGGTCTGGAAGATACCGCTGCAGACGAGAAGTGATCTGTCTTGAGATTCTGGGAGTGGCTCGACTACAAGACGTCCTCTGGTATGAAATCAACGACTTCAGGATTGGAGACCGTCGAATTGTCCGACGTCGAACAGGAGAAGCAAAAGACGGTCGTGGAGGAAGACAACAGGAAGCCAGTGCCAAGGCCATACAGTGTATCTCATTATGGACAAAGCTCACAAGTTGTATGAAGACCCCAAGGCTCTAAGGAGACTTCAGCTGGTCCGTTTTGGGACCTTGTAGACAGCATTCTCTTGAGCGATAGACGGTTTAGTCATGCGTCTTGATGTGTGCAGAGTATGACTTTTAGGTATAAGCCAGGTATGGTGTTCCAATCGCATATCCATGTGTTCTGGCTGATGGTGCGGTACACTGCGGCGGCGCCCATTGACTCGATAGTGTCTCTACATGAAGACTCTGATCATGCGAAGTCGAGACCAAGGCTATCTGCAGAATCACTACTAAGGTGGATACGGAGTCGCTATGGCATTCTGACTCATAATGGCAACGAATGGCATTTCTCGTCCCCAGTCGAATGAATAGGCTTCGTTTTGGCTAGCTGGATGTTCGTTTTGATCGTGCACGTAAAGAGCTTAAGTCCAACACAGATGATTGTCATCGAGCGAGGATATTGAGTACGAACTACTCTTCAAGCACTCGACAAGAACCCCCGCACCATCGAATCTGTAGAGAGAGCTTGGTAGTTCGAGTACCACAGTATCGTCACTACTTTGAATAGTGAAGCCGTCGTCACTTCGAAGCTCAGCTGGAAAGTTCTCTGAAAAACGTAATGGTACTTTGTAGTTTAGTGATATTTACAGTTAGACTCACCACTCCTTGTTAAAGGCCTTGGGCAGCAGACGAGTGGCCACGTATTCCCAGGCCACAGCAAGCACAACGTTGGCAATGAAGAGCGCCAGCATGACTCCGCGGAAGCTCTCAGGCACCGGCAGCACCTGGAACGTGCTCATGAGGTTGCCTGACGTATCCATGAGGAAGTACACGTTGACAGCAGCCACCGCCAGCAGCAACACTGTGAACACGCGGTTGGTGTAGAACGGCTGACGAAACGGATCCTTCATGTTGAACGCGATGGCCACAGCGATGTAGCCCATGTGGCCATAGAGCCACACGACTGTGTCCTCATAGGCATAGCTGTCGTCCTCGATGTCCAAATCCAGAAGCGGGTAGCACGTGGACTCGTAGATCATGTCGCCGTCCTGATACTCAATAGCGTGCTTGGCCGAGCAGAACCAGCTCTGCTTGGTCATGAGGTAGTAGTTGAGGAAGAAGAGGCCGAGGAAGAGGACCACCTGGCCCAGGATCGAGCCCATGATCGTGAGCGAGAAGAGCGTATGCGGCGGACGCTCGCGCGACAGGTAGCCAGAGCTCGTCGTGTACAGCATGGTGATGGCCAGACCGAGAACGATGGCCATGTCGTCCCACATGTATTGATTGTTAGACAGCAGCAGCTCGACGCCAGCGTGGATGCCTACTTCGTCCAGCGTGCTGGCCATGAAGAGCTGGATCACAGGGTACAGCATCATGAACTTGAAGCCCAGGAACGACGTTGTAAGAGCGCAACGGCCTTCTCGCAATAGAAGCGGCACGTCCATGATGTCCTTAGCTTTACTCGTGAACGGCGCTACGATGGATGCCTCGGCGCTGGAGAGAGCGAGACCGACGTGGGCAGCCTTGAGAGCCCCGCAATCGTTGGTGCCGTCACCACACATGCCCACGATGTGGCCTTGGTCCATGAGCTGTTCCACGATCCACGTCTTCTGCATCGGCTTGATTCGCGCGAAGATCACGGTCTGACGCACGAGGTCGCCTATGGAGGCCTCGTCGAAGTTCTCGGTCTGAATCTTGTTGATCGCAGCTCCAGTGACTGCCAAGTCGTACTGCTCCAGCACTTGAGTCATGTTGTTTTGCGTGAACGGCTCCCACTTGAGCTCCTCAGTCGAGTCCTTGATGGCGTCCACGCAGTGGTACGTCAGCGTTCCGGTCGTGTCGAGATCCACCACTGCCACCTTGGGCTTGAGCTTCATCTCCAACTCGCGACACACGTGCACGGCCGTGAGCGCGTTGTCGCCCGTGATGATGCGTACGTCCACCCGGGCCTCGTACAACTCCTCCAGCATGCCCTTGGACTCGGGCTTGAGCTCGTTCTTGAAGAGCGCGAGGCCGTCGAAGTGCAGACCGGACTCCACGTCGTCGCGGTTGTCCAGATCGATGGACAAGCTTTCGTCCAGCTCCTTGAATGCAAAGCCGATGCAGTAGTAGCCCTCGGCGGCGCACCAGAGCGTCTTGTAGTGGAAGTTCTCGGGCATGGAGATGGACGCACCATTGATGGCCTCGGGCGAGCCCTTGACGATGACAGTGCGCTTCTTGGTACTCAGGTCCTCCACGACGACGCTGGCAAGCTGGCGCGAGGCGTCGAAAGGGAAGCGACGCACGATGCCGTACTGCAGCTGCGAGTTGTCCTTGGATGTGACAATAGCCACGTAGTCGCTCTTGGTGTTGTGCAGGTACTCCAGTGAGTAGCCGCAGGCCTCGAACATGGACATGTCAAGCGCATAGCCCTGCAGCTTGCCCTCGTGCTCCGACAGCCCATGGCACGTGGCCATGGCCAGCTGCATCATGCGCGGAATGACGAGCCCCACGTGCTCCAGCTGGCGGTTCTCCGAGACCACGTCGACACCGATCAGGTTCAGATGCTCCTGCGTCAGCGTGCCGGTCTTGTCGAAGCAAAAGCACGAGAGCTGGCCGCATGAGTTGATGCGCTGCGAGTCGATGCAGAAGATGCCGCGGGCCAGAAGCCGGTTGAGCGCAAAGCCGATGCCGGACGACAGCACCAGCGGCAGAGCCGGCGGCACTGCGATCGTGAACAGATCGAGCGAGTTGACGAGCGTCATGCCGAAGCCGACGCCGTTGCCAGCGTTCTGAATCATGCGCTTGACGAATGCAATGAGCGCCACAGTGGCCAGGATGCCCAAGTACCGGTAGCTGTCCTGCTCAAAGGCGAACGTGATCGGCTTGGGGTACAGAATGCTGCGGAAGAGCTCGCCCTTGCCTGTGGAGAAGCCAGTGCTGAGCACGACGCCGCGGATAGGCTCGCCGCCTTCGCGCAACTGCGTGATCGTGGAGCCTGAGTGCAGCATCGAGGTCTTGTACTGCGAGCGCGCGATGGCGTCCGTCAGAATGCCGTTGCCCACTGCGGGTTCCTTGTTAATGGGGAAGGCCTCGCCCGTGAGCGACGACTCGTCGGCCACGCAGGCGCCAGAGAGCAGCACCATGTCGGCGCAGACCAGACCAATAGAGACGTCCACGATGTCGCCCGGCACGAGCTCGGTCTCGTGGAGCTTGGCCGGCGTTCGCGAGCCAGAGCGGAGCACCGGGACGACCTGGTTGCTGCGCACGAGCTCACGCAGGCGGTTGCTGTTGGAGACTTCCGAGTAGATCTCCCAGCTCATGGACGCGGCCGAGAGCACGAGCACGACGATGGCGTAGACGGTGTAGTCCTGGAAGAACCACACGGTGGCGCTGAAGATCTGGAAGAGGTAGAACGGGTGCACGAGCTTGACGAAGATGAGCATGAGCACGTTGGGCTTGGCGATGCCCACGAGGTTCACGCCGTAGAGCTCGCGTTGAGCGTCCACAGTCGCGGCGTCCAGACCAGTAGCTCCGCGCGAGCGGATCTGCTCGAGGTCCTCCTTGACTGTGGCCAGATACCGCTCGTAGTCGCAGCGCTCGTAGTTGAAAACGTAGCGGTGTTTCTTGAACTCGAACCAGGTCCAGGCCAGCTTCGGGTGCGTCTCGCCGTCCATCTTGCCTCGATGCACGGGCTCCTCGGCCCAGACCGAGCGGATGCCGTCCTCGTGCACGAGCACGAGCATGTAGTCGGCCTCGCCGGCCGCCGAGAACGGCAGTGGCCGGCGCGCGATGCGCGTGAACACTTGCGGGAACCAGACCGAGACGATGAGCAGGATAAAGGCCGAGCACGGCACGAGCACGCAGAACAGAACCAGCCGCGCGTACGAGAAGGCGAAGGGCTGGATCTTGACGTACTCATTGGGCGCGTACGACAAGTTCTGCCGCCGACTGATCGCGTCGTCGTCCACATGCACGAGCAGGTGTTCCTGCAGGTTCTTCATGCTCTCGAAGTCGCTGGCCAAAGCAGAAGTGAGGATCCGGCAGCAGGACCCAGAGGGAGATGGAGTCGACATCGCTCTCGGTGCCGCCGCTGCTGCTGCTGACGGATGAGCCGCCTGCCCCTCCCACTCCACCGGAGGGACGCTTTGTACCTCGACAAAGAATGTCCGACGGAGAGCGACCAGCTCCTCTCTCCAGCACCTGATTGGCTGGATGGAAAAGTGACCTCATGGTGTCATAGCCATTATCACCAGTGGGACGTCCAGTACACGATCGCATACAGAGTCGAGGACAAAGGACCCATTACTGGATTGACCACATATTAATACAGAGCTCCTTAAAATCCATATTTAGCCGGAAGAGTTCCAAAACGGAGGATCAATGGATAGTGAAATGGGCAGACAGGGACCTTTTTGGGTGGCAGCTTCTATTTGACAGATGTCAAACCAGCCGCATGCCCATCCAGAAGTTTGTGCAAACTCGCTCACCTGCTATGACCAAGAGAAGCACGGCTGATTTTAATTATTCAGTTTGAGAGGTGAACATTAGTATCAGAATCAGATCCACAGCCTTCACTATGGAGCTCCACTACGGCGGAGCTCGCTACATCGGCACGCTGTAATAGATTCTACAGTTCCTGCCGTACTCTCGCAAGCCCCGTACGCTCGCAGATCCGTACGCTCGCAGACGCCGTACGCTCGCAGGTCCACTCGTGCTACTGAAATGGGCGGAGGAGATGAGGAAGTCGACAATGCCAAGCGACCGCATGGCTGCTTGGACTCCGCAATAAATAGCCCAATGCGACGCCAACTGAGAATAAGAGCAAGCGAGAATGAGACGAGCTGCAGCCTGTGGGCGAGAGGGAGCAGAAAGGATTAAAATCGCCCCCGTCCCACCAGTCCTGTAGACGTAGTCCGTTACTGGAGATGGAGTCGCTGTGCTCACTCGCACGAGCTGGTGCTAGCGTATTCAACGTCCATAAAGTGCTGTTCAAGATCCAGCACAGTACTGCACTTGAAGTGTGAAATGCAATGTCTCCCAAGGGTGGATCCCGATAATATTTTGATGCACGGATTTTCCTTGTATAACCGATATTTCAACAACTGTGCACGGAAATCGAATCCACATAGTTGACATACAGTAAATAAAAAGAACCGCTGGTGATGGTGAACCCACATTCGCTTGGAATCAGATCATGAAACCGTGACTATGAAAGGCTGTTTGGATATCCAAAGACGCTGAATACTGTATCGCTGTCGCAGTGTTTTGCTGTCAACACAGTGCAGCAATTTTAGCAGTTCAGCAGTCTTTTATTGCTAAGACCTTGCCTGCTCTTCTTCATCCAGTTGGTTGCTGATATTGTAAAACTCACGCGTCCTGTCGTGATTTGCATCGCTTCGTTGCAAACAGGCGAACACACTGGATCTAACACATCGACATTCACACGAACCTCTCTATAAGCATAAAGTGAGATGAGCAAGCTTTGATGTCAAATGTTCACTATTTATGGGTAATACAAACTCATAGTGAATTAATGTAAACACGTGATCGTGATGTCCACCAAGCTCACGCGGCTCGATTGTTCTCGTGCTGGACAACCGCTACAGGGAGCCGTTAAAGGATTACAGCAGATAAACGCACAGATACTGTCTGTCTTTGAGTGTCTTAACAGCACAGTATCTCTTCTCAGAGTAAGCGCAATGATGACTGGATCTTCATATGCCTATGCAGAGGTTTGTCCGTGGCCGCTTGCGGGTATCGCTATCTGTTGTTTCCCCACTCTCATTCACGTGCCGCTCCGCGCAAATATGATATGACCTCTGCGGATTCCGAGCTGCTTTGTCCTGAGGAGGGACGCGCAATGATTGCTGTTCTTGAAATCTATTGTCTGCCCTCCACGCCAGAGCTCAGGTCGGACAGACAAGCGATTGCGAGGGACTCGAAGGAAGGCTTGAAGGTTCCTCCCTTTGCCTTCGTCTTCTGATCATCTCCGGAAATAGTCCGCCTGCTCTCGCTCTTATGCGCTTGGGTCGGATCCGAATGGTCTTCTGGGCTGCTATTTCCGTCCTCTTGGATGAGATTTGACGCGTGCTTTCATTTGCGCTGCGACTGCGAAGAACCCACAAGCAGCTCGAGTGCGATGGAGACTGAGAGCGAGGCAGTCGTGTCGTCAGTAGTGGAGACATTCAAGCAGATTGACAGTGAGAAGGACCTTGCTGCAAGTGACAACCAAGAGATCGAGACCACGAAAGAGGAACCGAAGGCTGCTGACATCACAGTGGTGGACAACCCAGTGGACGGCTGTCTTGTCTCTGAGTCTGTAGTCACTGGAGCTGATAAGTCTTTAAATACGATTGAGACAGAGGCCGAGATCGATGAAGTCCCACAGAAAGTGCAACCAGCCTCTCCTCCGGATTCCAACCTCGATCCAGTCGCAGTTGAAGACACGGAGAAGATCGAAACAGCTCAACAACCAGAGACTGACGCCTTAGAGAAGAAACAACAAGCCAAGAAACACATTGTAAGCACAGTGACTGCTCTCACTGCACTCAAGGCGACCATACTCAGTCCCTTCAGACTGACTCCTTTGCTAGCGAAGAGCTTTTGAACCACGTACAAGCCTTTCTCGTGCGGCAGGTTCGAACTAATCAGCGTCTTGACTGAGCCGCTGCCTGTTCCTGACGCAGGTGACTCTTTCGCGTCTCTAGATTGAGGAAGATCTGTGCAGTTCCAACAGCAAAGCGATCTACGAGTGTACGCGAATCCCTTAATTCTCTCTTGAATGCATTTAGGACCTGACGGTTTTATACGTCATTGTGACAGTCGTGACCGGACAACTCAACGAAAAGCAACGCAAGCGTTACGTTGCTCCGCTCATGCAACGGCTGGGGCAGCTCTTTCGCGATGATGCGACTCAGCGCGGAGAGACAGACGTCCCAGTGGAGTTCCAGTCGTCAATGTGTTTGATTGAACAGCTCTTCCTCGCCATGGGCCGCGCCTCACCTTTGCAAGATATGTACACAACGGAGGAGGAAGAAATGCTTGATTTGCTATTCCACAACGACAATCCTTCGCAGGAAGAGAACCATTCGGACGTGGTCGTGTGAGGTCCTTGATTGATGCAAGTACTAAATACTACTCCTAGAGTACGTACTATTGTGAATCATGCATGTGAGCAAATATCACTCGCTTTGATGCTCTACAACTATGGCTCAGTAGAAAGCGGTAATCGTATCCGTAACTCATTGCCTGCCCAGTGTTAATTGAAGTACCGAAAAGTTTGGAGATGCGGCACCCACCTGCGACTGGGCACCGTGTTTTGAGTTGAAATTTTTTGTATACCCTGTTTTGTAAAATACAATGAGCCCACGAAAAAGCTTTCAGCTTTAGTGTTTCTAACCCCTCTAGCCCCGCACGCTGTATCGTTCAGAATAACATTTATGCAAATCCGAAGTGTGTCCTGCAACATTAAATTTCGCATGTTTATGCACCATAATGTTGCTGAAGAGCAGTTAATGTTGCTGGTTGTTCCCCGAACTAATGGTAAATTTCGAAGTTTTCAAACCATGAAATAAAACCGAAGCAATCGTTTCCGACATTTTTGACCTTTTTGTTTGACAACTCGCACATGTTTTTAGACAATTTAGACGCAAGCCAGCGTCAGCCGCTCATTTCGGCACGCAGCGCGTGGGGCGCACGGGAGGGAGCAGGAAGAAAGAAGCGCGAGGTCAATGGAAGGTGTGCTCTGCTGTAGTGGATGTGAGAGCGCTGACCACTCACCTGTTCCTTCGTGTACACAGCGCGAAGCCTCCGCAGCAGAAGGAGCAAAGCCCCGCTGACCTCGTACAGTTTCATTGAGGGAGGCGGGGATGACAACGACCTCGGCGAGGATTACTCCGAGGAAGAAGACGTGGGGTCAGACACAGAAGAGTCCCTTAGTGGAACTGGTACGTGCTGGGCAGCATAGCGAGCGGACGGAGGAGCTAATTGTATGTGTGTGTCTGTGTCTATTATAGGTGGATCCTCCGAAAAAGAGGCGGAAGACGTCTGCGCTCTCCAGAAAAGGCAGTAGCTCACGCCGCCGCGGTCTGGACCAGCTGCGCTCACGCTCGCCCAAGATCAATCCAGCAAAGATGAGCCGGACCAACCTGCAAGTACAATTTTGGACGTGTGGGCAGCGGCTCGAAATCGCCGGCTGGTTGCCGTGACCACGGACACTGACGGGAACGGCGAAGAGCTGGACGCGCATGTGGCTGCCGAAGCAGACCAAGCGGACACGTCAGCGACATCGGAAGCCAAAAGCACAAGCTCGAAGGGTGGGTCTCAATTTATTGTCGCTTTCCAGGTTATTGTTGCCTAGTCTAAAGAAATGATTAATGCGATATGCACAGATAGCGAAGCCGGAGCAAGCGCAGGCAGCAGCGACGAGAGCACGCATGAAGGCAGCGACAGCGCACGCGAGCAAGCGCAGCAGAAGGCTTCCGGAAAAGCAAAAGCGAAGCACAAAAGCTCGAAGGGTAGATCTCGATTTATTGTTGCTTTCCAAGTTATTGTTGCGTATTCTAATGAAACAATTGATGCGATATCCATAGATAGCGAGGCTGAACCAAGGGCGGCAGGCAGCGGCGACGAGAGCACGCACGAGGGCAGCGATAGTGGGCGTGTGGAATCGAGGAAGCAGAAGGCAGCAGCAACGAGAGCCAAGCGCGCAAGCGCAAAACGTAAGTGGTCATTTAATTTGTGCCTTCCGGTATTGTTGGAATGGCTAATATATTATCTATTCTAATGCAGGTGCTGAAGTTGAACCCGATACCCTAGCTCGGATCATCGACGAGTTGCCGCCCTATCTCCGTTTCCTTGAGGAGGAGAAACCACGCGAAAGGAAAAGCAAGACATCTGAAGAGCGATTTAAGAATCAGCAAGCCCATGCGAACATCGCGTATCATGCACCAGCTTTTCCTAGCAAAGGATATCCTTCATGGGAGGTGCTCTACGGCAAAATTGATGAGTTTGCTCGCTCGGAACACTTCTACTTCCGGATCCGATCGTCTCGTTCCGTCGCTCGGCAGAGCAGGTATGACTCTCTTGTTGCCTGCACGTGACCATGTGTGTTGACGCTTTTTTGTGATGGGTTAGGTTGACTAAAACAAATTTCCCGGAGCGAATGCAAGGCGGCTGGCGCAACTTCCGCTGTATCCACAGCGTCTTTCAGGAAAGTCGCAGCAAAGGCGAACGAAGCGCACCGATGCTGTTCAACGGGTGCAAGGTTCGATTTGATGCCGAAGTCGTGAATGCAGCTGCGACAGGTGAAACCCCTAACTGGACCATCATTGTGAAGCGCGAGTGGCGAACACACACGCACGGTCCAGAGGAGTTTTTGGGATATCGTGGCATTAACCATCTTCCCGAAGATGGCCCACTCGCCGACAATGTTGCCGCGCTGGCAGACGCAAATATCAGCTCGCGCGGCATTGCAAATTATGTGTCGAGATGTGTTGAGCGAGCTAGGTGAGTAGAACCAGGAATTGCATGAGTTTTTGGTTGTATGATTTTTTTTTCTAATAAAGCGTGGTGGTATGAGAAGGTAAAACAGGTTCGTCTCAGCCGGTCCGAAATCTACTCCGACGTATGCAGCAAGGGTCCTCCGCTCAAGGAAGACTGAAGGACATGATTCATGCACTACGGCAAAAGAAGTTTTGATGGTCAACGGCGATCTGGGTATCACATGTGGAGTTGTCGCTCAAACGAGCGCGCAGAAGGTGTGTTTTGAGCGGTGGGGAGAAAATTTGGTGCTCGATTTCACGCATGAAACAAACAACCTGAGCTTCCATCTAGGTAAGCTTGAAGTCAATGTACGCTTCATGTGCAACGCTAACGGTCAACGCTAGTGTCGAAACGCTAACGCGTAACGTTATGACGGATTTATGGTTCTCTATTGACTGTAGTTAGTTTTATAGCTACTGGACCCATAAGGTGTGGACTTCCGGTGTTAGACTTTATTGTCTTCAACGAGCGAGCTGAACCCATGAAAGCGATTTTCAATTTCTTCAGACCAAAAAACCCACACACATGGAAAAGTGTGCGCAGCTTCATTATTGACAGGCATTTCGTTGAATGGTCGGCTTCGAACGATTGCTTCCCAGACGCGAAAGTATTATTGTGCCAGTTTCATGCACTTACGTACTGGAAGCGTCTGACTTCAGTAAATTCTGTCTGAAGATGCATGAGAGAGATACCATCCAGCGCTTCTTCGCGAAGATTATGTACAGGTAGGCTTTTATCGTCATGGCCGCACAAAGGGATTATGTCTGACGCCATTATTTTGAGCAGTAACTCCGAGTCTAGATTCAATAAATGGTACCACGAGCTTGTTGATTATGCCAAGGATGCCCACTCTTCTGTTCTCGCTTATTTTGATGATAATTGGAAACGTTGCAAGGATATGTGGGCCAATTTCTTGCGCAACCAGCATTTTCTACTGAAAATACAACGACAAATCGAAAAGAGTCTAACTGGAACCAGCTGAAGCAGCTTCTCGGCAAGAAAACCAGCACCGACAAGACTCTCAAGGGAATTCTGCAGCATCAAGTGACGATATTTCATCAAGTGGTTCGTGAAATGAAAAGACATGGAAATCGGTCTCGCTCTCCAGCAACAGTGCCAGATTTTTTTGCGCCGCATCTCAAGCGTTATGAGCGATTACGTTTTACTGCGCGTGCGACGGCAGTGGGACCGCTTCATGGTTACAATGGACGATGCAAAACGTGAAAAAATTGAAGATTGTGTGTGGGAAGTGTACTTACACGGTAGAACTTAAGTTTGCGACGATATTGCTTGGACCTGCAGCTGCCCGTTCTACACTAGCCAACATCTACCATGCCAGCACTTGATGTTTGTCGCTTATAGAGGGCATGGGTTTTGTGATCTCCCTCCAATTGCTATACACAAAAACAAACGATGGGAGTATGAGTGCATCATTAACGGTATCGAGTCAACTAGAAGAAGAAGCTGGCGATATTTTACCAGTGATCAACGCTTCTAAATTTAAGATGCACTCTACAAAAAGTCGGAAACGCGCAAGAACTTCTCTGAGTCTCAATCGCCACGACAAGCAACATTTCTCAGGCGACGACAGCGAGAACAAGGAACTAAATTGGTGCTCAGTCAAGCCGAGAAGTACAACCTTGCGCGATCTATATTTGACCCTGCGATCGAGCAAATGACCCATCTTTCGAGCACGAAGTATTATTATGGCGCACATGATGCACCATACAAACAGCAAGTGCATTCAGTTCAATCTATTAAATTAGCACGGAATATGAAGAGTCAAATCTGTCAATGATAAGATCACACTTTGGGAAAAATCGATTTGAGAAACTATGGATCAAGTATTAGTAGAATCTAACTCGGATGCAAGCACTAATGCGGACGAGGAGAGTGGGTTTGACAGTGACGCCAGCACAGTGATGGATCGAACAGATTGATTTGACACCGCTGATCTATGGAGTGGGTATCTCTTTGTGCAAGTGATGCTGTAATTGAAGATCTGGTGTTGCCGGACACAGCAACGCTGTTGAAACCAGCAACATTATCGACACGGGCAGCATTATCGCCGCCAGCATCACTATCGACACCTGCAACGCTATCGAGTTTTTCTTTACATGGGATGTCGCCGACTTCGATTCATGTCCGCTAGCTTATCAAATATCTCTGGATCAATTGGATGTGTCAGTTTACTCACAGAATATACTTGATGGGAAAAATAATGATCAACCAGCTGAAGTGAATTTACCGACGATTTGTGGTATTGACGACAATTCAGGTGGGATATCAACACTAGCGCTTATGGCCGCAACCGTTAGCAACGCCGCCATACCCAAAAATCGACTTCGAGAACACAAAGAAGACGACTTAGAGAAGCAAATTGACCGTTTGGACTTGGATACTGCTGGCATTTGTCGTGTGATAGATGACATGAATATGCCTGATCACATCGATGGAAAACCCCGGAGACAGAAGAAAATAGGCTGGGCGTCTCAAGCTTCAATGCAAAGATATGTGACCGTGACATACCCAAGGAGTTAACAGTTGATATCTTGAAGTTGATGACATGGGCACAAAACACCAGAAATCTCAAAAACGTTCGCAATATTCTCGGACAATATCCAGTTATCATGGACGACATGGTCTTTAACGGCTACCAATCCCACGGTTGAAGAGGTACCCGTCTCTCAAGCAGATGATTACGTGTGGAGCTTCTTCATATCTGAGGTTCTTGAACTTCAATGCAAGCGGCAATCAAATTATTCCGCAATGCGCAATAAAAAACACGCAAAATCGAAGAAGGTGCCGGTTTTGGTAAACGTCGTAATCAACTCAGATCAGATTCCAATCATAGCTGTAGTCACGATGCGGACAAAGCTGGTAAACTTTCCGAGGTATGTTTGAGCTGTACGACGTTGATTTACTTGGAGAGGCTCACCTCGTTTTGTGGGTTGGCTACAGTCGATGCGTAGTAGCCATGAAGTGCTTTTATGTCGTGACACGTTTGTGTGATGATTGGCTGGATGACTTGAGGTGGCTTAGTCAAGATTGGAAGAATGTGAAATCCACGCCTGTTTAGTTTTTTGACATTACGACTCAGTCTAAAGGGTTGTTTCCCGCTGAAAGATGCACCAGGAATTTGAAAATGGGCTGATGAAGTTGTGTCCAAGTACAATAAGTCTTATTTGCAATCTCGATTTTCGCTGCGCTCAAATTTGATGTTGATTAAATTCGAAGAGGTTATGGGCAGAGTGACGAAAACGAAATGGCTGAATGGTTCTGTGCTGTCTTATGGACT